>PVKB01000636.1:0-266651 GCA_004027205.1 Ctenodactylus gundi | reverse complement strand
TGACCTCTCAGGAAGGCAGATCAAAAAATTATCTGGGTGACCTAACATGTCCTCTAAAGCTGAGATTTCTTTACTACTCTTTGCTAGAGGACAGACAGCCTGACTCCCCAATAAGTACACTTGTTACACCCTCATAATTCCTATCACTAGTAGTAGAGCAGAGGATTTTAGTGACTTGAAAACACTGTAATTTTATGAATGGGATCCAACAATATCAAGCACTCTTTCTAATGGCTTTCTTTTTTCTTTATTCCAAAAGTGTAGTTGAATGGAATAATTGTTTGTATGAAGCTGCTGAGACGTTAGGGGTTGGAGTGGCCTATAGGATTCTGGGTAGTGGCCTTATCTCCCTTTATAAGGCCGCTCTTGATTACTTTTGACTCCTCCCCTTCATTAAATATTTTTCTGGAAATTTTTGAGTTCGGATCAAGTCAAAGTATTTAAAAACTAGTACTCTAGTTGAGTCCAATGTAGCTCTGAGTATGTCAGCAATGTCAGCCCTTTCTCAGCGATCAGTTCTGTGTGACACTTGGCTGTGAGTCGTGTTGCTGAGTCTCCAGTATTCCTGTCCTAGAGGGATTGGTAATGTCATAGCACAGGTGAAACGAGTGACTTTTAGAGGCTTAAATGATTTTCTTTATTAAAAAAAAATTATACTCTGAGACTTTTTAAGCTATCGTTCTACTTGATAGTCCTTGGTAAGACTCTGAACTAACTACATCATCTCAAATAATGTTTTGGGCAGATTATAGATAACGATCGTATTTTAGACCTACACTGCCGTTTACCAGGAATAACCCAAAATTGTGAAGCTCTGCTAACATCCTGAAGGGTGTCGTAGAGAAAGAAGGCACGGCCCCTTGATTATGGAGGCTATAATCCAGATGAAAACAAAGGACAGATAGACCCGAGGTAATTTTAGCAAATGAGAGATTAAGAGAGTCAGACTCCAGAGGGAGGGATCAACCACTCTAGACTGACCTTAGCACATGCTGTGGAGGAGATAGGTATCAGCTGTGCTAAATTAGAGGGTAGAAGAGTTATAAGATAAGGTACAGAAGCATATTGCCTGACTTCTCCTTCTGTTTCTCACTGTACAGACATCTTTGGAAGTATAATTTTACTTTCTTGGGTCAGCCAGGCCTATAATCACAGCACTTTGGGAGGCTGAGACAGGAGAATTACAAGTGCAAAGCTAGCATCCACAATGTAACAACTTAGCAAGACTGTGTCTCAAACAGTAAAATGGGGCTCATAGAAAAGGCACTGTTTCAATCTCCAGAACAAAAAAAACACAAACAAAAAGGATTCTGTGTCTTTGGTTTTTTACTCTTAAAGTAGTAAGGACCTGCTTTATTACTCTGGTAAGAGTTAAACAGGGAATTGTGAGCGCATGATTGTACTTACTGTTGTTATCATAGCTCATGCTGCAAAATCAAAAAACACTTCCGCAGGGAGATGGGACTTTCTTTATTTGTAGAACCTGAGAAGTGTCCCTGAGGATCCCAGAGCAGAGACTTAATCCTACTGGTAGAAAATTGCAGGAAAGAGAAAGGGTCATGTTACAGACTGAGGTCTCCCAAAGGATCCCAGGCAGGAGAGGCCTCTCCCTTCATTAGTCCCTAGCTGGAGAATTTGGTTCAGATGTATCTGTTGACTACATCAGCACAGGAAATCCTAACATCAATACCAAATTGCAGGCAAAGGTATAAGGAACAGCAATTAGATTACTCAGGCTAGACAATCCAATACAACAGTCCTCAGCTCTCAGTCATGTATGCGACACTTGGCTATGACCTTGACATAGGTGTGACCTTGAGCTGTGAAGAGGCGAGAGTTATTATCTTCATGATGTTTCTGTTGCCAGCGCTTCTGTCCTGGGAAAATTTCTCAGCACTCACATCAAATAATTGTGTATTCTTCCAGTGTATGGTCACAAACCAAGACGATGACATATCCATCAGTCTTGGACAAATTAGGAATGGATGGATACCAGGCAGGCCTTTAAAATGTGAGCTATTTTAATAAGTAATATTTTAAACAGATGGCAACTATAGACTTTATCTTAGTGTTCAAGACTTGTGAAGTCCAGTTCTTCTGTCTGTCTTGATTGTTATAGAAGAAACCTTAATCTCCTTTATTCATCATGTTCTTTCTGAATACAGATTCTAGTGTTGGCCACAATGTTCATAAGAATGAAAAAATTGGCCTCCTAATGGAAACAAGCTCCTAACCTCTAGCCAAATTCTTGGACTTTAATCTGGAGTTTAGATTTATTCGTTCCCAGCTTCCCTAAAAATAAAGTTACTCAAGTTTTCATAATTGTTCTTGTCATTGCCTTCGTTGTCGTTTAATACATTGAAGCAGAAATCTAGCAATTTACATGGAATTTGACGCTGACAGACAGCCAGTGAACATGGTTCATAAAGCTTGAGCACAACACTGGACAGGATGAGCTGCTGGAAAAATAAGTGGAGAGGCTCTTGTCTGTAAAAGTGGTCCAAACTGCGTGCAGCACGGTGTAATGCATGGCGCTTGGGGAGTACCAAAATATAAAAGCAGAACTTCTGAAATGCTAAATAGTCTCTGAAACCCAAATGGGAGTTGGAAGAGACCTTAGACATCAAAAATTAGCAAAATTATTTGTCTGTAATAGATTTTGGGACTAATAAAAATGGAAATGAGCTCTCGATGTGTGGGGCCTCTGTTTAAATAAGTCAAAATAGTAATCTTTGATTTTAAAGGGTAGTGCTGAATAAAAGATGCAGTTTTTCATTTTCTCAGTCCCGGAGTTTCCTACGAGTGCTTTTGATACCATTGCCGTGGATAACAGAAAGCAATTTTTAAAAGGAGCAGTAATGTTATCCTGTGGTGTCCTTTTCCAAACACTTATTTGAATTAATTTAATAGTTTTTGTTAACGTTTCATAATTTTATGATTATAAATGTAACATTTATAAAATACATACATGAGAAGGCTTTTTAAGACATTTTAACCCATTATTAAGAAATGCTTTTCAACAGTTTGGACTTTCCTCTTCTTCTTTCTGAACATTTGAAACAGTAGGCTTGTCATTGATAGCGTTCAGTTGTGAACATTACCAAATTGGCTTATAGTTAATGTGGTTCTGTTCTTTTTCTAAGGCCTTATTTTAGGTTAAGGAAGCTGTAATTTTTTCATTTTCTTTTAAAGATTTTCATTGATACAATATTCATATATCTTTCCTGCGAACTCCTTGTCTTCCCAATTTTTTTGTCTGCTTTCTGGGTCTTTTTTGCCATTAAAAGAATTTTTTTTTTTTCCTGCACTTAATAGACCTATTTTGTAGTTGTACTGTAAAATGATCCTCACCTATTTTTAATGTTTAGGAAAATGTGTTCATCTATGTGGTATGCTACTCAGGAAAGTGTTCAAATTTTAAAGTGAACTTTATAACTGATACCTACACTGTAAGCAGTTTGTTTTTGGATGAAAGTTCTTTTCAAAAGTGTTCTTGTTAAATCAGTAATTCTATAATCATGTAGAGAATTCCCGTGCCTTCTTTTACCAATAAGATGTGTCCTGCTTAGGCTCTTCAAAAGGATGACTTTATTCATATTTGATATAACTTGTATTAATAAATTGATTGACCTTAGTGTGTTCCACAAAGGCTTTCAAGGGTCTTCTTGTTTTGAAAAAGAATGATAAAACTGTAGGTGAGATAACCTCCTGGAACCTTTCTTAGTTAGTATTTTGTGGCTGGAATAGAATACCCAACAACTACCAATTAATTAAGGAAGGAAAGGCTTACTTTAGTTCATAGTTTCAAAAAGCCCGGGTCCATTCATGGATGGCTGGCAATGGTAGAAGCACATGGCAGAGGCTGTTTGTGGCATGGCAGACAGGAAGCCAGGTAAGCAAAGAATGTTAGAGCTAGCATATACTCTTCCAGGTCAGGTCCTAGAGATCCTCCCATTCCAGGTCAATCCTCACTTTTCCACCCCTTCCAGGTCAAGCCCCAGTGATCCGCCTCTTCCAATTAGGCCCATCTCTTAACATCACACCTCTTTTTTTCCCCTACATTTTCATATTTTCACACAAATAAAAGGTATGTATTCATGATTATATTGAGATTGTTGAAATTGAGCTTGGGTACTTTGTGTGCATACGTATCACATCAACATTACAATCCCTCCCTTGACCCTTTTTGGCCCTCCCCCCTCCCACACCCTTTCCCCTCCCGCACCCTCATCATCCCCTCAACTCCCACTATCACACCTATTTGGTCCATAGAATGGCTGTACTCTGAATTTCTCATATTAGAGAAAAAACATTCAATATTTAACCTTCTGCATTTGACTCACCTCACTAAGCATGATGATCTTAAGTTGTGACCATTCGCCTCCAAAAGGTTCAAGATCTCTCTTTGTGGAAGCAGAGTACTCTATTGTGTATATATGCCGCCATTATTATACCCAAGCCTGTTGATAGGCATTTCAGCATCTTCCCACTTCAGCTGTTGTTCCTTGAACAACACATCTCTTAATAGCACATGGCTCCATAACAGCAAAATGCTTGAGAGTTCTGGAAGACATTCCAGATCTAAACCATAGAAAACCCAAAAGAAATGCTAAAACTATTAACTGCAAAACCAGTGAATAGATATTTGAGGTCTGGGTACATAGGTGCTGTGAACCTAACTTTGGCAGTATTTAGAAATCTATGTTTCATTTTAGTTTTCAAAATAGATTATTTAAAGAAAGAAAAAAATAGTGCTAATAGAGTTGATGGCTAATTTTTCCTTGAGATAAAGTCTCGCTCTGTAATCCAGGCTCGTCCTGACTTACTTTGAAGCCCTGACTGACCTCCAGCTCAAGGCACACTTCCTGTCTCACCCTCCAAAGTGCTGGAATTACAGGCATGGACCATTAGAGTCAGCTTGCTACTTAATAATTTAAATCATGTGTAAAAAGTTAATGTTCCTCATTAAGTTATTTTACCTTGAATTTATTTGGATGTATCTCAACAATTTGTGAATATACCATCATGCTTACTTGAATCGCAGAAGTTTGCCAGCATTTAAAGAACATTTTCTAAATAACTTATTAAAATGATATTGTTTTGAGTTCATTTAGAATAATTCTGTTGTGCAACTTGGAGGAGAATTTGGCTTTTTCTTTTATGACTGTACTTCAAAGCACATTAAATAATTCTTGAAAATAACTTGAAAGACTTAGAAGCAATCATGTTCCAAAAACTAACATAAGGAATTGGACTGACTTCCCAATTTCCCTTTTAATGTCTCCCTTTTAGCTACCAGGTAGAGAGGTACAAACTGCCTACTCACTTTGACAGGCAATGGTACGTTAGCAAGAGTTCCAGACTTGAGTTCACACTTGAAGAACACCTGTGTTGCTTGTGTATTTGCAGTAGGTTATTTATCCTATGTGAGTCTAGATTCATTAAGTACAGCCACTAGGAAATTAACTCATTGTGTGCTATCAGGTAGAAACAATGTTTACACCTTTCATTTTTACAAAGCAAAAACTCTGTAAGAAGGGCCAGACACAAGAACACAATCTGGTGGAGGAAAATAGGGTTTTGTGTCCGTCTGTCCCACCCCCTCCTCGTTGGCCTGATTCATTAGCGCTTCCCCTTTTCCTCCTATGGTGACCGGGGCCTCTCACTACCTCCTCTTTCCTTTATCCTAGACGTGAATACCAAGTTAATTGCATTCCCTTGCGATGAACATTCATTTGATAACATTGTGCGCACTGAGCCCCCAGCATAACCTAAATAGCTCCCCAAGAATGGGCCTCAACTCTCATGTCCGCCATAGAAGGCGACATGAGGGTGGGAAGCTGGGTCGTGAGTTGGCCCATCTGGCTTGGGTACTGACCATGGTTAAGGCCTTAGCAAGTTGCTTCCTTGCTCTTCAACATTTTCTCGTTAAGAAATAGGAATAACCAACAGTGTGAAGAGAGAGCCTATGGAATAGGAAGAAAGTTTTGCCACCTACTGCTCAAATAGAGGACTGATAACTAGAATATACAAAGAACTGGAAAAAAAAATAAGGGTCCCAAAAAGAAGACCCAGTGAAGAAATGGGCAATTTAAGTGATACATTTTTTTCGGAAGAAATACAAAAATCCAACATATACGTGAAAAATGTTCAACATCCTTAGCTGTTTGTTATAAAAAGTCAACTGGTACGTTTTGGACAAGAATATAAAGTTCTTCTTATCTCTAAATATTTAACAATCTAAGAGATTGTTTCCTCTCTTGATTTGTGTTATTTCTAGTTAAATATTTCCTTAAGATAATAAGTGCTATACTTAAATAATAGAAATGTGTGTGTGTGTGTGTGTGTATGTGTGTGTGTGTGTGTAAGTGGTTGGAGACTAATTGTATTAGCCTCTATTGAACAAGCAAGACATAATTTAGAAGGAGAGAATTTATAAGCAAAGTCTGTTTAAAAGACTATTATAAAAATAAGCTCTAACTTTTAAATATTGTTACAGAAAATATTTCTAGCCATTGGGCTTAGAAAATTTCTAAAAAGTAGGAACAATAAGGCATTTAGCACAGATTACATTGAAATTTGAATAAAGTAATAATATGCCATGCTAGATAAAAATATGAAATCAATAAACGCTGGTTGTTATGATGAATTTCCATCCAAAGACAACCATCTTATTTGCTTGAATTAGCTTGAGGATAGGTTTTTAAGAATCATGATCTTTTCTGTTTGATAGCCTCTATGCTGGGAACTTCTTCCCATGTGACATGACACTCATGGAAAAGTGCCTTTCTACTTAAATTCTGCCCATAAAAATCATGCCTGATTTGAAAGGTCATGCCCAGCTTTTTCTACCTTTTTTTCATTGACCCTTTATGATTTTTGTACACCTGTTGTAAATTTGTATTGAAAAACTACCGTCAATAAGACTCCATGTGAAACATATATACTGCTTAACATATCCTTCCTTTATGAATTAACCTTAGAGAGTTAAAAGTATACCAAATAAATTTATAGTCTTTAGCAAAGCAAAGAAGCTTCTTAAATCAGAAATTTCTATGCTTACATATATTTTGAATGTATACTCTTTTACCTTGTGCAATGTAGCATAGCTTTTTTCATACTGAGTCACTTTTGTTTTAATTCTTCTGTTGTCTTTCAGTTCTTCCACTTGTCAGACGATACGCTTCTTCTAAAAGGAGATTATTTGTTCTGATTAGCAAAGACACATACGTAACAATAAGATCAATTATGTGGATGAAAAGTTGAAAACACTGGATATTAGGGAAATAGAATTTAATGTTGCTTATTTATCCCATTATTTGAGAATAAGCCAAAATTTGTATTAGAAAAATCTTACTTTTTAATCCAGTTTCATAGCAAAATGACTTCCTTGTTACTGAGGGGCCTTTTTAATCATATTAGCGGATGATAGTTGCCTATTGCTTATTGTTTAAGAAAGAGTAAAAAACATTATTTTTATCCTCTTTACATTCACAGCTGACCTTGGTTACAGTTAAACATTTCCTCTGGGGTTCCAATTACTGCAAATAAACTGTTTGGAATTCTTCACAGAATTAGTGGTCATCAAGGCTCCCGCCTTGAGGATTTCTCGTTTTGGATAACAAATCTCCCCCTGAAAATGGTTAGACAGAACTCATTTGCAGTAAGCGCCTGTGTACCAGATATTGGGAGTAATTAGATTGCTTCCTAGCTTAGTTTCACAAGCCTTGCTCAGTATATGGATTCTTAAATAAACAATAAGAAAATTGTGTTAGCAAGAATGACAGCCCACACACAAATCCTCTCGCATAATCAAAATTGATTAAAGATGTTCAAGGGAAGCAAGATTCCAAAGCATCTACCCGTAAGATTCTACTAAAGTTTTCTATTATTACTGAATAAGTATCAGAATGCATTAGACTGCATGTTTTTAAATACATCAAGTGAGGTGCCAAGGAGTTTGGGGATACTGTCCTTCAGAGATTGATTTGAACTGTGGTCACAGTTTCCTGTGTCTGAAATTTAAACAAGATATGATTAGCGTCAGCTTTGATTTTAAACAGGCTGTGGTACAGCGGTTCCCTAGAAGGACAACTCACGTTCTTAGCAGATGTCCTGATTTGTTAATAGTGAAAGACAGACAACCCACGGGCTTTCCGCAGCCTGGCTTTCCTCGTAGGGGGCGTCTATATTCGCCTCCTCACTGTGGAACCATGCCCATCAACCCACGTTCGGTAGCCTACCCTTCCAGTGTCTTGCAGTTCCTCTCTAGAAAGCTTCCATGGGGGCTATCCCATTTCAGACTGCCTTCCAATAAGAAGCTCTTACTCCTCTATCCTCAGTTCCAAAAAATGCTACCCTCTTGGCACTGTGAAAAAAAAATATATTTGTAAAAATGCCTCCAACGGTAATATAATTCTTGAATACTTTGCTTAAAAATGCATTGCTGTTGCTTGTAAAAAGAACACAAAAGATCTACCCTCTTAATAGATTTTTATGTAGTGTACGATATTGCTGCCTACTGGCGGTATCCAGGCATGTATACCTCGGGCCTGTAGAATATTTTTGCTCCTATTTTTTTCTGTAATACTAAAACATTTTAGAAGAAAATTTTATTACATGTATATACTAACTATATTACATATTTTATATGTAGCCCAAAACAATTCCTCTTCATTCAAACAGGGCCATAAAACCTACACGCTGCAGATTGTACTCAACTGAATGCTATACAATAGCTCCATAGGACTGTTTCATTTTATATAATAGAAATTTTATTTGCTTTCACTAACCCTCCCCCTAGCTCCTTGAAGCTCTATTTCACTTTGTTTTATGACTTTATTTTAGATTCATCAAATAAATGATGTATTGTAAACATCAGGACAAGACGAGTCTTTTGGAGGTGGTAGATAAGTTTATGGTTTCAGTTTGCTCTCTGAACTCATCACATTGTATGCATACAATACATTGACTTTTATGTATGACAATTATTTTTTAATTAAGTGGTTTAAAAAGCTTAGCTTTGCTGAAGGCTTAATTATAGCATTTGCCTTGTTTGGGCTTTTTAAAGGCTATGTGGGAATATGCCCTGTGTGTAATGTCAAAATTGATATATATTTTTGGGAAAAATAATCCATCTACTCCTTGAACCTTTTGTTTAAAGATTACCTAAACCTTAACTCCTCAAGTTAATGAAATACTGAGCTTACTTAGAATACTGTAACATCAACAATTTCAAGTACTTTTGTTTCAAATAATTTCATACTCATCTTAGAATATAGAACTTTCTCTCCGAAATCCTTTAAATCAGTTCACCAGTATTCACTGGGTTGATGGCTTGTCCTTAAATTTTACAGTGAGGTTAGTTTTATTTCTACAGAAAGTTATTTTTCAAGAGGCAAGATGTCTTTACATTCTAATTAATATTCAGATCATCACAAGGCTTTTCCTTCTTCTCCATAATAACTTGATTTAGTAAGTCAAAAGGTGAAAAATCAAAATTGAGAAGCTCTGCCATAGAGTGCTTGCCTGTCATGCAGAGGTCCTGGGTAAAAGCTCCACCAACATACCAAAAAAAAAAAAAAGTCATAAATACTGCCAAGCCAGGTATACCTATTCAAAAATTTTAAAGATATTATAAGAAGTTCTAATCTTTCACAGGTTGCAATTTTAAAACAAAAATACTTTTAAAGTATATTCTTTAGTGTGACATCTTTCTGCTACAGATTAGGTAGTTCTGCGACTGGAAAATTTTTTGAAGAGCTTAATTGTGGTGTTTTTATTAATATATAACTACCTGAAATAGGATGGTACTATACATATGTCAATATCAAGGTTAGTAAAATAAATGCTTTATGTAGGAATTAGTAGGAATCTGACAAAATTTGAAAAATTAGTGGAGAGTTGTGGCAGTTAATAAAGGCGTGGTTCTCAAAAATCTGGAATCCTAGGTGCTCATGTCCTTGCACAGTCCCCAGCCTTTGAATATTGTCTGGACCTAACATCTTGCTGCTAATGAAGAGAACACACACAAAAAAATGAACATCATGATTACTGAAAATGGTTAAAACAAGAAAATCTTAAGAAATGTGTCTTAATAATGCGAAAAGGCTGAGAAAAAACTACCTAGGAAATGGAACTTGTAATTTATTGGCATATAATTTCTGAGATTTTATACCACTACCAAGTACAAACACAACACCTGCAAACAAACTGAATATTACTTTATTAAAATTATTTTTTTTAATTTTTCATTTTTTAAATACATGGATTCTGCATTCTGTAACACAATAGAACACATTAGAAACATTGCTTTGTGAAAACTCATAGGTAAGTTCCTGTTTTCAACCAGCTATTGATAACACATGGCTCTAGAATGATTACAACATTGTAAACTATGGAAAATATTCAATGAGAAAATATTCGTTATCTGATTTAACACATGTGATATAAGCCTAATTAGGTATGATTAATTGCAGGATCTGTGAGCCCTACCTAATCGAAACCTAGAAAATATTGACAGCATTCTAAATGGTTTTCAAAAAATTGATTCTTACAGTTCTTTCAATGATACTTCTTAACTTTAGGAGGTGGAGCTTTGTGTGCAGCATTTCAACATGGCAATCCTCTAAGTGTAATTTGGTCATCATACATTGTAATGGGACTAAAAGCCTTAATTCTTCACCATCGCCCTTTAAATGGTTTTGTGTACAAGCTAAATCAACATAATAGTAGAAATACAATTTAACAAAAAGTTCTTAGCATTGGAAGTGTGAAAAAGTCATTACATTTCAGCAATTAGATTTTCTTTCTGAAAATAATTGAAATGGAAGTAGTTTATTTGGCGGATGACAGCACTGGGAGCCAGCCACGTAGCGAGAAGTGACATCTGCATTTATAGCCAGATGCTGTTCTACAGACCTTCAGTTGGGTTGAAATATAATTCTGCCTTGATGTGTTTAAGAAGGATCCTAATCTTTGAGTGTTTGATGCTAAGGGGAATTCAAGTACATGAAAGCTAGCTCACTTATGTACCTTCTAGGTAAACTAACTAGTAAAACTATATGCCCGTGAGCCCCACACATGCCTTTCTGCAGCTTAAGTATGTTCACCATTTCTCCCAGGAATCCAGGCTGCATTCTTTCCTACCCCTGTCTTCATGTTTATCTCTAATATATCAAGAGTGGAGAGCAAGTTCATTTCTTATTTTCCTCTAAGACAATGTGGTCTTTTTAGAACTTACTGCTAATCACTATGAGGAAATGGAATAAAAAAATGACTGTTATGGGCAAATTGTTGGAGTCATAGAGTTGCGCCTAATATAGTTACCAACATTTATTGAAAATTTTATTTGAATGCCTTTCTGACATCTGTTAAAAATATTACTACATGCTAAGTGTACAAAGATAAGAAATAGCCTTCAAGGACTTCACCCTAGAGTGTCATTAACACAGCAATGGATAAAACGTTATATTAGGTACACAATTAGAAAAACTACATGAAGTGATGATGGACTCTACCGTGGCCAGAAAGGATAGACATGCTAGGTAGTGGAATGGGTATCAGCAGAAATAATCAGAAGGAATTGTGAGATTTGAGAGGGCATCGTGTTGAGCAGGGAGGCTCAGGGGTGTGCAAGTTCTGCTAGATCACTAGTTCCCCAAGTATGTTCCCTGCACTAGAGCATTAGCCCCACCTGGAAATTCATTAGATATGCAAATTAAGTTTCTTTCCCCTGCTTTAGAAACTGTGATTAAAGTAGCCTTTCCGTGTTTTTGATAAATATTAAGTGTTAAGGACTACTGCGCTAGTTTATGTCAGGCCCACAGAAAATTATTTTTATCGTAAAGCCTTAAACAAGGACATGATATGTGTTGGGTTTTGTTTTATTTTATATCAAAAAACTATCTGCAAGCGGTAGGGAGAATCAATTAGTGTGCTCATTGACAAGGGTGGGAGTGTGGAATGAAAGGCAGGAAATACAACCGGATGGTGCTTGAGAGGTTATTGTGGCACTTCAGAGGAAAAGGAACAGGGCGTGACTGAAAGCTTGAAACTATTGAGACTAGCTGCTTATTTTCAAATGACTAGGGGGTATTTTCATTTACTCAAGTGAATGTTGAGACATAGGTTCTCACTACCCCTGCTCCTACCTGTTGCCTGTGATTTTCATGGAGGTCCCTGGAACCTTTTTCTCACCTGCCATCCGCATGGGTAGCTCCTTCTGCGAAAGGGACCAGTTACTTGTGGACAAAATGAAGCAGTTGCTTTGGTTTCCGTCTCCAGTATCTAGGTAGGATTACATCAGAATATTTTCTCTGGCCTTGATCCAAAATTCTCATCTGCGGCTCTGATTCATTTCGCAGTTACATTCATAGCGAAGAGAATTGTCTTCATGGTGTAAATAATAATTTTATTGTTTCTCTAAAAAATAGGAAATTATTTGGCTGCCCTTTGAGTGCTTTCACTTTTGTGGTCTTTGCACAAAAATTATATGATTACTATATTCACCAATGTGCAAGTACTATAATGCATTAGCCAGTGTGACTTTAGCAGGTACTGTCTTGAGATTCCTTACATGAAATTTACCGATACCATACCTTAAATATGTGATACAATTTAGAATGACGCCTGGAAATTGGATGCGAGAATCTCTCTGTGTCTCTAACATGTATCGAGTCTCTATGTAACAGCACTCTCTGTATTTTATATGCATTTATACATAATTTTCAAAGCAACTATATGAGAAATTGCAATTTTCATACTAGCATCTTTCTTTTATTCCAGTGAAGAACTTGAAGACTCAAAGAAGCCAATTAGCCTGTCACTTTTAATAAGTAGGTGAGAGTTCTTTAGCTTCTGATAAGTCTAACAGGAAGGCAAGAAGAAATCCCACCCATTTTGCGCAGATCAAAATGAAAAACTATCAAGTACGAGGTGAGGAAAGAAATGACGGCTTACATAGTCTTGATGGGAGAGCAACTAGACTGTGTGTATCTATATGGGAGTGTGACTGTGTCGTAAGAGGTAAGCCAGTAACCCCACCTGCAGGGTTTCTAGGAAGCTAGTGTAGGCAAACAACCTCACATGTAACAAAGAAAACATGACAACGGTTGTTTTCAGAAATATTTAAATGGAAGACAAATACGATATACAGATATTAAGTGCATCTGGCAGTGAGGAAGAGATCTATATAATTTAGCTGTTAAATATTTAAATATTTGTAAGATGAACTGCATTTAAATAACTTGCATTATATGTACTTAATTTCCATATGAAACGTTTGGCATGAAAGAAAAGCTAAATATAAAATGTATGTAAGTAAAATTAGAAAAACGCATGGAATATTTTTAAAAATACACCAAAATGTTAATAATAGATGGAATTATTGGCAATTAATGTACTTTTTATATTTTCTTTTAGAATTCTATTTAACAAAAATTATTATTGAATTCAGAAGTAACTACCAATCTAAATAAGAATTATTCTGTTTTGTACTCCATGATAACCAAATATTTTATTTACTTTTGTAAAATACTTTCTTGACAGATAATTATTGCTCAGTGTATTGAGTACTGCATAATATTCTGATACATTTATCCATTACATATCGATTACCTCAAACACTTAGGTTTTATATCATCTCAAACCTTTTTCATTTCTGCAGATGAGAACATTCAAAATCTTCTATCTTAGATGATATGATATAGTATTATCAGCTATAATCTCCTACGTGAAGAAGCTTGAGCAGTTTTCCCCAACTCCTCTTCCTCCCCACTTTTACCTGTGATAACCATAATTCTCCTCACTAGTTCTATGAGCCCAGATTTCTAAGATTCCACCCATGGCTGAAGTTGTATAACGTTTGTCTTGCTATGTCTAGAATGATCGGTCTCAACCATAATTTGCCCTTATGTTTACATCCCTTAATACGTTTTCTGAAGCCTGTCTTCCCTCTATCCTTTTAAACTCTCCACTTTGCCTTACTGTAGTTCACTTACTATTTGAATATGTGTTTTAACTTGCTATGGTTAACTTCAAAAGATTTGGTCAATGTCAACATTTTCCTTGGGAAAAGGGGCAGTAAAAAATGGCAGGAAGAGTCTATTTTACTGAATTTCTGGGTTAGTAACTTGAAATCCTTAAAACAACTACAGCAAATGTAATGACTTTTATGTTTATATAGTATTTTCTATGTTCCAGACTCTGTTACAGGAAATTTCCCACATGGTTACTCACAGTAATACATTTTTAAGAAGTGAAGGCTATTATTACATTTAAAAATGAGGAAATTATGACAAAGATATTAATGAGTTGCTCAAGATTATACCTATCATTTATGTGAGAGCTCAGATTTGAATCCACACAATGACCCCAGATCCCATCTTCTTGACCATTGGGATATCTCATCATCCTTGAGGGAAACTACTGTGATTCTACAAAATAAATAAATAAATAAATAAATAAATAACAGCCTCTTGCCATGGCAGCAGAGGAGTCCTTCTAAGTAATTCAGAGATCCAGCTCCTCACTTTTAATAGAGGATACTTCTCCCTCTCCAAATTCTTGGGGTCCAGAAAAGCCTGGCAGGTGTAAAGATAAATCAAGGGTGAATCTAGCGAATAGTCTGTGAAATTTAAGGAGTGGTTGATTTTATATTGTCCAAAGATGTCATAATAAGAGACAATGAAAGCATATGGTAAATGATGAACTTATACATGATAATTATCTCATACTAAGTGATGAACTTGGCAAAGCTTTCTGAGCACAGTAAGATACCCTGCAGACTTCCTAGAGGTGGGTTTTCTCCTTCTTCGTTATGAAACACGGCATATACTTCCCCTGGAAAGTTCGCAAGTATGGATTTAGGGATTTGGGTGAATGAATACTGGTGAAATTATACAATTTCAAGGACTAAAAGGTGGTTACAAAAATAATGTCTTAGGAAGGTACAAAGATCATCAAATTCGATGGACAACTGAGGGAATCCGGAGACTGAAAAACTCAGTGGCTTCCTCATTTAAGGCTTTTCAATGATCACGCACAACTCTAACCATTACCTGTTTCTACATATCCGTGATACGTTACTGAGTTGCTCTAAATTATGGGAAAACAAGTAGTGTAGCTCATACTATGCCACATTTTCTTTTATAAATACCAGCGTTATATTTTGTGTCTGTAAAGAAGTAGATAATTCAGCTGAGACACATAATCAGATTAACTAGATTGCCCGCAAAAATGTGAAGGCAGGTATAAATCCCATTCCCATGTAATCATGTACAGCCCTCTGTGACTGAATGCTTTGTTTTGCCCAAGGAAATATTCACAGTGACAAAATCCAGTATAATCCTTAACTCAGACAATTTCAGTTCAACAAATAGATCTGTCATACTCTTTTATGGGTCGAATCATTTTATCTCTTGGCCTCACTTTGCTCAACCGTGATGCCTGTGGTTACAAAAGAAAATTGAAGTAAATTAAATTCTTCATTTGAATATCTCTATCCCTAAGAACATGGCCTCTTGAGTTTTGAATATGTGAAATTGAAGCAAACGATTTTGGTTTGAATCTGGAATGTCCCCCAAAAGTCTCATGTATTTGAATGTTATGGATTCTCTGGGAGTTTGGGGCCTGGTCTAGAGAGGTGGATTGCAGACACGAAGATTAGATTACAGATGTGTAGTAGGGGCTTACCATACCTGGAAGAAACACTGACGCTGGGCCCAAAAGGGGTGACTTGGCTTCCTGTTGGTAATGTTTGAGGAGCTGCCTTGACCCCTGCCTCTGCCATGTACTTCCACTGTTGTCAGCCACCCGAGTGGACTTTGAGCTAAATTAAACCTTTCCTCACCTACATTAGTAGATGTTGGCTATTGAGTCACAGCAACAAAAAAGTAACTAAGACATAAACAAAACAAGTTGAAAAAAATTCTATTTCTATTATAGATGCCTCTTACATCTAGAACGATTTTTTAAATTTGTCTCATTAAGCCTTTGGAAGAAATATTAATATTAATAAGACTGAATAAATTGTCTTTTAAAAACTCAGGCTATATCTATTAGGTGTTGAGGTTCTTTTTCAACCCATGTCATCAATGATAACTTGCAATTGATCTAGAAAATCAATAGCCAAAAAACGATTGAGGTTAAGCAGATTTAATATTCTAAGAAAATCAAGCTAATTAGAAAGAGGCCACTTTTTAATTTTTTAAATATTATGTAAATACAGTCTTTTGTAGTAGGATTTAATACTATTATATATGTTCTGTTTGGTTTTTATTAGCTAAATGAAAGAGAAATACAGAGAGAGAAAATTACTTTTACACATCTTGAAATTTGGGATGAATGTTAAAATAGATTTATAAATTTCCTTAAGCTAGTAGTTAAAAAATCAATTTTTCTTGGGTTAAGAGTTACTTCTTTTTTTAAATCTTCCTAAATTCCATTCACCTTGTAGTAGTAGACTTCAGATTATATCATACTAACTCATTGAAATGTTTTTTGATGATTAGTTGTAGACCTACTCTGATTATATTTCCATTAGAACTTCCCTTGAGTATATGAATTATTTAATTACCATTGTAAGATTTTATTCCGAAAGAAAAATAGAACTCTTTTTCTCATTTTCCAAATACAGAAAGCACACAAAAATCTTATTTTGTCAAATACAGATTTTTGACCAATTTTAGAATTCCAGGGTATATATATTAAAAATGATCATCTTTAACTTAGGTATAATTGGTGGGTTAATGGTTTAGAGTTGCTCTTTCTGTAAAAATTACCATTATTTTAATCATGTGTAAAGGAATGATTATATTTCATAGAATAATATATTTCTCCACTTGTATTACCATGAAATAATTTTAAGCAATTGACTGAATTTAACTGTTAACTGAGTTGACACATCACATTACTTCATCTGTTGTACTTAGAGAATAATTGAGCACAGAATATGATAATGCCACTGACAATTATAGGAAATTCAATGAAATGTGAGTCAAAGAGGAAACAGTTAGACTCAGTGTTTCAATTTTCTGCTTTTCCAAACCTTTGTTGGTGGCCATCATTAATTCAAAGGTGTTAGGCAACCTTTGCTAAAATTGTGTTTGCTGTTTGAGGATCATCTAAGAATAACTGAATATCTAGATAAATGAAGTGGTAGTTATATTCTTGACTAGTATTATTTTATTAAACATCATTTTGAATTAATGTTTAAAATTATTGTGTAAAACTTTTGCTATGGAAGTAAATTGAAATGTAGAAAATAAAAACTAAGCAATAATATCTGGTAAGGCAAAAATACTTGAATTTGTTAAGTAGAGTTTACTGAATCATTTTTAAGTCATTGGTTTGTTTGTTTTTGTGTTGGTTCTGCAGATGGAAACTAGAAGACTTTGTCCTGGTCTACTTCCCCAGCCTACTTGCTTTTTACTTTTATTTTATGAGAGGGTCTTACTAAGTTGCTAACTCCCTTAGGCAAGGCTTAAACTTGCAACTTACCATCTTCTTGTCTCAGCCTCAGAGAATGATGGGATTACAGGCCTGTGCCACCCATCCTGGGGAGTTGTTCTGCTTCCTCTTCCTCCTCCTCCACTTCCTCTTCCTCTTGGTCTTTTCTTCTTCTACTTCTTCTTCCTCTTTCTTTTTTTTCTTTTTCTTTCTTCTTCCCGTTGTTAAAGTCCCATCACCTTATTGCTTTCCTAACCCTCATGATAGTGCTATTCCTTTCTTTGGAGTTTTGAAACTATGTGGAAAGGTATCTTTCCTCATGAATTGTAAACAAAGCTTTTTTAAAAATCATCATGGTACTAGTTTTTAAGTTCTAATCCATTGCACAAGATGTAGAGACCATTTCTATACATCTCAACATCTTGAACACTTAATTCTAACTTGATAAAAATCAATTAATAAACATAACTCACTACATCAAAGCCCTATTCTATCCTCTTAAGGCACCTAACTTTAAACACAAATAGGCAATAAATGTTACTAAGTGACTTTGAGTTGGCAAAATAAATCGTTGCCCCTTTATTATCAACTGCAATGGCAAATCATAATGCGTGTATCCATCTGTTCATAAGAAAGTATAACAGAAGAAAAATGTGAGACTTATTTTCTAGTCCTAAATTTCATTAACAGGAAAATCTCAATATCCTGGTTTTAGAATTTCAAAGCAAACACATTAGACTAGAATTGAGTCATACAAATGTCGATTTTTGGGCCAGTTAACTAACAAAGTAAGTTATAGTTTGCAGTTACCATTTTTGCCCGCCTAACAGTATTGCCTGTCTTCATTTGTTCTGGAATGTTCATTGTCATTGCCTGCTTCTTAGTTCTCACCACAGCACTGAGAGGCAAATGGTCTTAACTTAATATCCACATTGATGGACTACCTAAAACTCTCCTACCACTTTTGATCAGAAATTCCTTTATCAACAGTTACCATAGATAGGGCTTCCAGTTTTCTCTGTTGAGAGCCAATAGGTAACTGATTCTTGATAATGTTTTTTCTTTAGTTCAAGTAAGAGCTCCTTTCTCTTCTTTTTTTACATCATTGACTATTGAGAAAACTCTGTGCAGAAAAAAAAGTATCCAACTGAGAAAATAGAACAATGGATATTAAATATCTCTGATTTTTTGCTGTGACTTTGTACAACTAAAATGAAGTCACCCAGTTAATTTTACAGGGTTGTGAAAATGTCCTCAGTAAGACAGTAAATGACTATTTAGCTCACTTAAGACACCACAGTTCAGCTAAAGATAGATTTAAAGCATTTGGAAGAGAATTGGGTACACCTTGAGACAATAGTCCTAAGCAAAATAAACCAGACACGAAGGTCAGTGACTGCAGGAGGTCTTTATATGAGGAAGTCAAAATCCAATGAGGAAAAGAGCAAACTTTACAGGAGGAAAGGCTACAAGACCTAGATTGGGGGGGTGGGGAAGGGGGGTGGGCAGCTGCAGAGGGGACAGGGGACGGGAAGGTGGGAAAAAGAAGCGATCACAAAGGGATAGTGGTGTGCACCCATTTTCCACAGTGTATGTAATCAACACACAAATGAATTTGTGGCACAAGTATATAGAAATTAAAAGAAAAATAGCATAAGTTTGATTTGGGAGGCAGTTATTTTTTTCTAGTCAGTGGTTGCTTTATATGGTTAATTTGCTTAAATCTGAAAATCAACATAGTACAGAAATCTGAAGCTATTTTGGATTTGAATTACTTTAGAATTATTTTTGTGCATACTTGTAACATGTGCTATCAGCATATCCAGCAAGTCTTGCTATATTGCTTTTTGTTTACTTAATTTTGATACATGAGGTACCCGGGGTCAGTGTTCAACAATGAAGAAAGTGATCCGATCTTGGGATTGTAATGCCATTCTGTGTAAACATATTTCAGCTTGTTAGGATTTCATCTCATGACTGACAAAATGGAAGTCTCTGTTTCACACTACCATAGATTTTCTCTCTTTTCTTTTTTTCTATGCATTGCTTTTGCACAATTAGAGACAATTATCTGATCCATTTAAGATTTGAGTTAGACATAATTTGGGATGTTGTATTGTTGAGCTGTGGGTTACAGTGAGTAGCTCTGAATGAAATTTTGTACTACATATTAATGTGGATTGACCTATAGGAAGTATGGCAAGTTCTGTAGAGAACAGAAGGCCTTCAGTTACATTAAAAAATATTCAGAATCACCCCTGAGCTACATTTTCTTAATGAAAATGTGCATAAAACCAGCTGGCTCTTGGTAAGACTGTGTAATAGAAAGCATTTTGTGTCCTGGAATTCAAGGGGAATGTACTTGTTTTTTAGGAACTCTTTATTATTCAGATTAATACAAATGACCATCTTTATCCACATGGTCTATTTTTGCAGGCACTGTTTTGTACAAGTGTCATGATTAGTAATAATGAATGTAATTACAATTAATATTTCTGAGTTGTGTGCTCTTAGTCAAACTGCTAGCTTCTTTATTCTCTGTTTCTTACTCTGGAAGCATATTTTGTTTTATTTTTTCCTAAGACAAGGATAGGTGTGTTTTTGCATTTTCTCAAAATAAGCTTTCTGAAATGAGTAAAGTTCAAAATACCTCTTGTTCTCCGCAAATTTCTGTTCAGTTTTTTGGCAAATAGAGGACAATAATAAGTTTGTTTATATATTTTATCAAAATAGAGCAAATGTTTTTGAAAGTTTTTTATGCAGCAAATGTTTGAAAGAAAGGTCTAAATTTCACACTCACATAAACTGCTAACTTATAATAACATTAAGAATTCACCTCTTGATATTTTCAAACTGTCAATTACTTTCTCCATTGAAGTCATAAAAAGTGGGGATTTATTTTGATCATCAGGTTTTTATTAAGTATTCAGCTGCTTCCATTTCAACATCTTTGTTTAAACAAATATACTTATTTTCTCATTTGATTTTTCCTTTTTAATAATCCTTGAGCATTCAGTTCCTGCCTAGTCAGTCATCCATTGAATCCTTTAACGAATCTAGGTTATTTCAATCGCTGCATCAAGTGCTGAGGTCACAATTGATGGGAAAAGAATGACCTTTTTCCTGCTTCCGGATGAGGGGGTGAAACAAAGCATAGTAGAAAATCAGACTATTTAACATGAAATTAAAATAGTGACGCATTGTGCAATTATAGTAGCATGGTGGTGTGATAATGGGTAAGAGTTTTCCTAAAGAAATTATAACTGGAAAATTGGGTATTCACCAGAAATGTACCTGGTGGGGAATTGATATTTCTGGTTGAGGAGAGAAAATGGAAACTAGATCTGCAGTCAGACTAGAGATCCGAAAGAGGACTGGACAAGTATTTGTTCTTTGACCCTCTTCCTTCTTGGCAGAAACACTGCTCTTGCGGTTGGAAGAAATCCAGCAACTTTGTGTAGCAGGTCTTCTCAGTAAGCCTCCGAGTGGATTGTAGTAAGTAACTACCTGTTTTTATAGGTATGGTTCTAACTATAATGATAAGCCTTTTCCTGAACCTCAAAAAGTGGGTTGAATGTGGGAGGATGAGAGTGCCTTATCCTTGGGATGATTCTAATTATCTTAAATGTTTGGAGGACCTATTAGGTACTAAGCACACTGCTGGGAGTAAAGATTGGATAGACCGTTAAAAGAAAGTTGAGTTAACCAGGCCAAAGTCTAGTTTTCTGGCAAATTTACTCAATTATGTCCTAAATTTTAGAATTTCAGAAAATGCAAGAATACCTAATTTTGATTTTCAAAAATAATCACAGAAAACAATATAGAGTAGCTATTTATAAAATAGTATTTAATAACAAATGGAATAAGATAGATATATTTCTCAAGAAAAAACAGAATCCTTTTTCTAAAAATTTTACAAGTAGGCACAATTTTTATGCTAAAAACTGCCTGAAATTTTTAACATCGAACATATTTAAGTTGATGAACATCACAGGAATCGGTACATGATGTAATTCATAATAATTAGCAAAACTCAGTCATAAAATATTATGGTAGATATGGTAAGTACGTACAATTTTATGTTAAAAATAATCCCATCGCAGTTGGGGGCCAATGGTATGCGACTGTAATCCCAGCACTTAGAAGACTGAGGCAGGAGGATTACAAATTCAACACCATCCTGTGCTACAGAGAAAGTTTTGGGATCACTAAGACTATTATAACAAGACCTGTCTCACAAATTAAAATAAAATAAGTGGTGAATAATTCTTGTAGGCTCTGATTAAAGAATATATGATATGTAGGTAAAGTGAAAGTAAGGTTTTTGTCCCTCCTTTCTTGTTTTTTTGTTTGTTTGTTTGTTTAATTATTAAGTCTGTTGCCTATGTGAGGAAGCATACTACGTACACGTTTACCGAGATCACCTAGGGCCTTTGTCATTGACACCTTCTCCTTTGTATTATCAAAAAGTTTCTCATATCTCATCCTTTAATCCTCTTTCTCCGTATTTTCTTCCTGTTCTTCTTTGACTGTCATGTCTGAAACCTATTTACACTGACTCCTTTAGAAAAAAATCAATCCGTAAGCCAGAGGAAGACTTCTCATTCTAATGTCCTAATGTCCAGACTCGGCCTGTAGGAGTAAAATGGAGCACTCGTCTTTTCTGTAAATCACTGATTTTTGGAAGATTAAGCGATTAGAAAGCTAACTTGTAATATTAAAACGCTATTTTATAGGTTTTCTAAGGTCAGGCAGCTTTATTTTTCTTAAAACGGGCGAGACATAATTTAAGAGCATTCTTTGACTTT
The DNA here is from genome assembly GCA_004027205.1 of Ctenodactylus gundi. Lineage (NCBI taxonomy): Eukaryota > Metazoa > Chordata > Mammalia > Rodentia > Ctenodactylidae > Ctenodactylus > Ctenodactylus gundi. The sequence continues at coordinate 244,395 of PVKB01000636.1, read as the reverse complement.
GCTTTGGAAGCTTGAACAATGTCTCTGAATACATGGAGAAAAAAAGGTCAGAGCTGTGGTCAGATATGTTTGCCTTTCCTTCAAAAAGAGGCAACCAAGCAGCCAGATGAATGCGGGAAACTGAGTGCAGTCCATAATCGGCATCACCTCGGGAATTAACAGAATTAAGTGGAAAGCACTCTCAAAGCCTCCCAGTGTCATAGCTAAAATGTAAGATGGGGAAAAAAAAATAAGAAGGTTGTCAATGACAGGCACTCAGAGAAGTGAAAGATATTTTGCCTTTTATAATTGAACCTTAAATTATCTGGTAGAATTACTTCTTATGAGGAAATTTCATACCACGCAATTTTGCCTAATTATCTTACTGAAACGTAGGGGCCAAATTCATGTGTCCTCAGTCTCTGATGCTCATTTGAGGTATGAAAATGGGCAAGAGCGAAGTAAGCTCATTAGCACACCCAGCATAATTTCCCTCTAATTTTCCAATACCAGGGATCTTTGTGGGCACAGGGAACAGCTCCCCCTCCTTCTAATTATATTGCTTCTTAAATATTGTGATAATGTGTCTTCAGTTGATTCCGTCAAGTGTGGCAGTTATTGTGCTAATCTTTCATGCCATTTTTTTCTCCTTGTTTCAGTTTTCTTAGAGATTTTTGTGTGCCCATGTTTATTTCTCCCTTAGGAGTCACTGTGTCTTGAAATCTTATCAGAAATTAAACATACCTGTGGGCCTAATCGGTAGGATTTGAGTGACAGTTAGCATTCTGGCTGTCCCTTCTGAATACTATTTCTACAGGGTCTTGATCACTTTATAATCCTCCCAGTGAACAGTGCCATAGGCAACTAACTTACTATTGAATTCCAGCCTTTGAAATTTTTTCTACAATCAACTTTCTATCTGTGGGATTTTCCCATCACATTTTATATTTGAGACCACTTTGAATGAGGACTAGTATTTACAAATCCTTGAATTATTCAATAAGCACAGCTTGGGTACCCCCCAAAATTTATTCAGATATCAGAAATTAGACTATTTTTCCAGATTCTCCTAATAACCAGGCTTGCTAAAAACAACTTGCACATGCTATATAAATGTATACTGCAGCTTAGAAAAACAGACAACGTGGTTATCCTACATGATGTCAACATGATCTTCTTGAAAGAGTTCTTCTTTATTTTGTCATAGCTTTCAAAGGATCTGAACCCTTTTTTTTAACCTGGCACACATTTAGCAGCGTCCTCTTTGTGGTCCCGATGGAGCCATCATCAAGGTGCTTCCATTCCCCATTCATAAGTGACCGTAGGGTCCAGCTAGGTCACTCAGGTTCTTGTATTTGAGTCCACTTTTCCTTTGGAGGGAGTGTCCGTGGTTTGTATGCTACTTAGTGCTCAGAACTGTTCGTGCTCAGAACTGCGCGGCTCCCTGTGCTTACGTGACTATTGTTTGCTTTTCCTGTGATTCTGCATCATGCAGTGTCCTTTCAACAAAAACCTTTTTGCTTAAAGTAAACTTTTGTTCATTTGCTTACAGTTCGGTTGCTTGTAACCAACGGAGTGTGACAGTATCAGGAGGGAGCTCAACAGTGGAATTGTTTCTCCTGCATTCAAATAGACTATTTTGTTGGATAAAGAAAATAATCAAATAAAGTATTGGTACCTTTGATACCAATAAACAACAAAAGGGCTTTTATATCCCTCAAGAACTGACCTGTTATTAGCTCTTTATGAAACTTCTTTTTTAACCCTAGATGGCAAAAAGAGAGAGAGAATATTCTATGTGAAAGCAAATTTGTCCAATTTTAGTTTTTCTTTGAAAGTTTTGGCTTTCTTCAAGCATCGATTGAAAGTTATTGCACTTTTACCAAATGCAAGCACAGCTTTTCTTTTATTCTGCAGCAAATATACTGATATTCCGTTCATACCAGCAATCAGCGTATGGGTAGAGTTGGCAGGCTCATGAATTCTTTGGGTTTTAAATGTAGCATTTGATGTAATATATGGCTTGATAAGAGGAGTCATAGTGAGAATCAGTATAATAAAGATTCTCGATGGCTCATGACTTTTAAAACAATGCCAACGAATAAGAAAATAGAACTTACACATTTGACTTTTCTTTTCGGTTGCACTTTATTCAAGGTCTGAGTTCATACTGGAAATCAATGAGTCTTTACACAGACCTAAGGTTAGGGCAAATTTACCCATCTTCTGTGAAGTCAGATTCTGGATGTTTGTTAGGCCGACAACAAAAATTATATGCTATGTAGTTGCAAACAAGATATCTGAGGCGATAAGAACCATCTTATTCCCAATGCACATGTGCCATCTGTGTCATGCAAGTATAGGATCTTCTGCTCAGTTTTGCTAATTGCCTGCTGGGAAGAGCACAGAATTTGTGTTTGAACTACCTAAGTTAGATATGAAGGTAACATTGTTCTGCCATCATTAGAGTGTACATCTTGAGCCATTTGCTGACACAAGTGATAGGTCTATTTTATATACCATGTTCTTGTGCATTTACTAAATTCTAGGGGACTTTGCAAAATATTTGAGGTTACAAGAAATAGAATTCATTTCAGCTTCACTAATTTAATTATGGTGTGACTGTTGATGAATCTCGCGAGTTCTCCTAAGTGTTATTCCTCAGTGTATAAAATAGGAGTGGTGACACCATCCAAATCCCACAGTGACTGTGGTCATCAAATCAAATCATATGTGGGATCTATGAAATGTCCTACTACTTATCACCAGCAGATGCTGTATCAGGCATTCCAAAGTGATTAGTCGGGACTCGAGGTTAGTGTTGAATTGTGAATTCAGTTCATTTTCCTACTTGGACTAACAAACTAAACTATAATATCACAGTTCCTGATTATCAGCCCCTAGTACTTGGCCCATAGTCACTCATAGGAATATATTTATATCTAGATAGATGGATAGCCTTTTTTAAAGTTGGGCACATTTGCGATCCATTAGATACAAAGAAATTCAGCTAGTTGAATATAGTAGTGGACCCCGGGCAGGGTGCTTCCACAAGTTCAGTCCCAGCCTGAGCAACTTGGTGATGCTGTGTCTCAAAATTGAAGATTAAGCAAAAGTGCTGAGGATGTAACTCGGTGCACAGGCCAGGAGTTAATCCCTATTATCTACTGAGAGGGAGTAGGAGAGAAAGATAAAGAAACAGACAGAGACAGAAAGAAATTCACTTCTGAGAGAAATTAGCCATATATGCCTAGAATAAGTAAAAACAAATTTTCAGCTACACTTAATATTTTAATCTCATTTTTTTAACAAATCACCAGTCAGTTCTCCATGTTCTCTCTTAAGGAATGGCTAGAGGGAGGTAAGTGTGAATCCTTGAACATCTCAAGGCTTTCGTGCTAAGTGAGCTAAAGCAGACGTGCAAGGTTAAATACTGCATGGTTTCTCTTATATGAGATGTCCAGTATATAAATTTTTAAAAGCAAAATAAAAGAGGATGGAGAACAGGAAGGTATATCTTGAAAGACAGAAGGAAATCTGTGGGTGAGGGAGACCAGAGGATGGAGAAAGGAAAGAAAAACAAAATGATGAAGATGTAATATGTATATGTATGAGTTCTCCAAGATAAATGGAATTACTATTTATCACAAGCATGTGCTAATAAAAATAGCAATTTAAAAAAGAGAGAGAAGATAGAGAATCACCGAGCATCTGGAACTTACCAAGCCTTGATGTATGCTCAGCACTTTTCCCGAGAGCCCTCCCTCCATCTCATTGTCCCACTATCCCCCACCCAACATTTGCTCCATCTCACTGACCGCCCCCAGCGTTTACTCCTGTTGACCCCTACTTTTTTTCTTTACAACATTTTCTTTTACATATAAAACAGGACTATGAAGTTCCTTAATGAAGTCATACCTACAGACCACACTCTATCTTCTGAAAGGTCAACAAAATAATTTAGCAATGCAATAACTTAGGGGATAACGTTAAAAAAAAGCTTCATAGAAGTTCCCTTCTTGCATGTTTTGTGTTACACTCTAGATTATGGTTGAAACATGTGTTCAAGAGACCTGTGCTTATTCCTGCCCTATCGCCATGTAGCCATAGGGGTTTAGTGAAGGCCTATAATCTTTTCCAAGTTGGAGTGACCGCATCTGTCGTAGGGCAGAGACATGGGCCAGATCTAAATGCTTGGCTGGCCTCTGAAGCATCACGTACTAGACCATGGTCTGTGTGAGGCTATGATGAAAATATGAACATGGACTATGATCTGTAGAGGGTACGGTGAGAACATATGAACTTGGCTTATCACCTGAGAACTCAGTTCTCTAACCCTTGAACCTCTTTTTAATCTGGATAAAAATCTGAATGTAAAACTGTTTCTTGAGTACCTCAAAGAAAGCTTTATATTTCTTCCTGTGTAGATTTTTAGATAGGCGTGTGTCACTTAACATGCTTGAGAATTTAAATAAGTAATTTTGAATTCAGAATTGATATTCTACAGCCCATATTTCATGAAAATATTACTAGATACATCTGTTGTTGGATAACTAAAATAAAAAGAGCAAGATTATGGATTCTTTAGCAGTGATATATTTTGGGGGTAATGCCTATTCTCTTAATTAATGAGCCCCAGCAGGATAAGAGGTGCCAGTGATAATTCTGGTGTGTAGGCCTTGTTACACAAGTCATGGGTGTTTCCTCAGTGTTACTTTTCTTTTCCTCCCTGGATATTAAAGGTGCCAGGGTGAAGATTAACTGGCAGGAACGTCTTATCTATTAACTGTGTAGAAATAACTCAGTTGAGGTGAAGGATATTTTTCGGTCGTTTTTCACTTATAAAACGTACATTAGGCTAAGTGATCTAGCTGAGGAAAACACGTGTATAACCAATCTTGCTGATACACTTGCGTGTAATCCTTCTTCATACTTGTGCCTCAAAAATGTCTCAGCTTGCTGTAAAATTCTTTCAAATCTTGTTGCTTTGGTTTGTATTATAATCATAATGTTTCAGAGAGACACAATTTTCAGTTGCAGTTAAAGACTTGGTCAGTACCAGTCTCTATAGGGACCGACCTTCTACACTAAGGTTGCTAAGGAGTTATCTCTCTGTAGATCATAAATGGCATGATTGAGAGCAAAGAGCTAACTTAATATTAACCCGTGTTCAGACTCCGTGTTCTCCCCACCAAGAATGTTACTTCGGGCTGAGGACCTCGGAGGAAGGCGGATGCAGTGACTTCACATGCCCAGTCTCCTCAACGGCCATTCGTGCTTTGGGGAGTTATTGCCTCTGTAGTCTCCCGCATGTCCTGCTTTCTCAACACCTCTGGCTTCTTCTGCCTTAGGAAAAAAATTATTTTTTTTGTAAACTTAGCTAACTCTTGTCTAAAGCAAGTGAAAAATAGAAACTGTAACTTGATGATTAAGTGTGTGTGCTGTGGAATGTGTAGTTACATCCTCGCTCTGGCATTTGGGACCTTGTGGTCTCATCAATAAAATATAAATGATAGGAAGCGGTGCCCTAAAGAGCTATATTGAATATTAAATAAGACACTGTATGTAAAATGTTAAACAGAACTAGCAAATACTTGACCCTCAAAAAGCTTTATTTTATGTTGTTAGCATAAATTTATCACAAATAAGTTAATTGCAGCACTATATATTTGTACATATATGTGTGTATGTTTGTGTGTATATATATGTGTGTGTATATGTGTGTATGTGCATGTGTGTGCATATGTGTATGTGTGTGCATAAGTGTGTATGTATATGTACATATATATCTACCATTGTTTTTCTTCCGTACATAAAAATATACACATGGGAAACCATAGCAAACAGAGTTTTTCTATGATATTTGAAACAAATTCTCATTTCTTAAGGAGGAAATTCTGGGCGAGGATGGGGCTATACCATGTGTTACTGACAAACTATCAAGAGATGTGTGTAGCATTCTATTAATTTGGCATAAATGCAATTAACAGATCCCTTTGAGAAATTCCCTACAATAGTCTGTTGTGTCTTGTCAAGGCATTTTTAAAGAAAAAAAAAGAAACATCTTAAATGTTTGCTGTATCTAATTGATCTGGTCATGGCTCTGGATCTGGCCAGCAGACATAACTTCTCATAATTGATCTTGTCAACTGATAGAAAACTCTCTTCAGTGCTTACATTTTGCTATCATTATTTCCATCCACTCCCATTCTTTTCATTCAGTGTGACTGAATAGCAATAAAATTTCTTCTTATAGATCTCTTTACCAAAGCCGACCAAATTAGAAGACATTAAACGTACTTTCTGTAAAAGTGGGAGCAGTAGGAGAAGGTGTGCGTTGTTTCTAAATCCCGCTTTATTGTGACATTATTTCAATCTTGTTGCTGTTAGGCACACTGATCACATACTGACTTCATAGCTGTGGCGTGACCACAAAATGTAATCTAGAGGGCATTTCAGATTTAAAATGACTTTCCGGAGTGCCCAAGTTAAAATTGTTGATTCTACATGACAACTGCTATTATTTCAGTGCCAGCCAAATAGAAAAGAACATTAATATTCATTAGTACTGTTACAGCTGGTGACTCCTTAACAACATTGTAATGGTTTGAATAGTTATTTCTAACAGTGTGCTGAAATATTCACACAGTAAGCCATGATTGACACAATGCACTAAAGAAATCAAGTAATACCATGGGGGAAAATGCATGCATATATATATTAGGCTGAGTAAATAAATATTTTAGAAATACACTTCAGTTAATAAGATCTACCGCTATGCAACGGATGATTTATTTTTGAACGACTTACGTGGTAAAATCGTGATGGTAGAAACCTTGCCTTGATCGAAATCTTAATTTTATCACTTATGGTTAATTTCACTGCCCTGATTAAATAAATTAGGTGTCATGACCTGAGTACGTCTTTAGGGGCAGTTCTACAAATAAAAATGAGACAAAAAAAAAAAAAAGATTTCTGTTAGTAGCAGGAGCTGACACTACTGTCTTCTGAGCCCCCAGTATGGGCCACACCACTCTCAGCTTTTATATACAATGTCACTTCATATTATTATATGGTTTCATCTTCATTCAGTAGATGAGAAACCCAAAGGGTATTTAAATCAGGCGTATCCATCTGGACAACGAGAAATCCTCATTGAATGTCAATACTCATGGAACTCTTACAAGTTTGTTCAAGGCATAGCTTTATGGTGACTTTCACTGAGGTTTGGGTTGGGAAGAGGCTTAGAACTGGCTGTGGAACTGTTTATCACTTTATTGTCACAATACTGAGATGTAACAAATCTGTGCGGTCGATCAGCTTCATGCTAGTACAATGAAATACTTGACCAAAGCCACTGATGGAAGATAGTTTTATCTTAACTTATAGTTGTTTAGATTCAGGGCCAAGATTGGATGGTCTCTTGGGTTTTGGTCTTTGATGAGGGTGGCATGTCACAGGCAGAGTGCTCATAAGAGCCAAGAAGCAGTTGGTGTGATAGCACCTGCCTGTCATCCCAGCACTGAAGAGGCTGCAACATGAGGATGGCCTTGAGTTCGTGGCAAACCTGGGCTACATATGAAATTCAGCTTCGACTGTTGAGTTGGAGCTTCTCAGAAGAAGACAAAGACGAAGATGAAGAAGAAGAAGAAGAAGACGACGACGATGACGACGACGAAGAAGAAGAAAAAAAGAAGAAGGAGGAGGAGAAAGAGGAGGAGGAGGAGGAAAGAAGAATCAAGAAGTGAAGAGAATTAACTAGCAGGGGTTCCCAGAGGCCCCTTGGGGGTGTGCCCTCTTGAGCTGAGAATCTCTTGCTTATTATCACCCTGAGTCTCTACCTCCTACAAATCCAGAGCACCGTCTCCCAATACTGATACTGTCCCTTCACCAAACATTTAGCTCCTTGGGGGGCCCTATCCACTGTTAGCAAGTAGACTACATGTAAAAGCATTTACAGCTTTGTGTTTTGAAAAAGTTAATATGTATCAATCCACCTCCATTCCATCTGCTGCTTTTGTAAATATGATGTGTGTGGGAGAAAACCTGCCCTTTGCTCATTTAGAAAATTTACCAATATTATAATTTACAAATGATGTACTTATCCTGTACAACGTGGACTTTTAGAATATGAATACATTACGAAATGACTCTGTCGAACTAATCAACACGTATTTTCTCACATAGTTTTGTGTTGAACATACTGAAGCTGTATCCTCAGGAATTTTCAAAACACACTCTAATTATTGACTAGCACACCATATTGTATAGTGCACCTCTTGAAGTAACTCCTGTTTTCTAGCTGAAAATTTGAATTCTCTCACTCATGGTAACCAACAATCTGTTGGTTCCCTTTATAAGTTCAGCATTTTTAGATTATGTGATTTCACTTAACCTGTTGTCCACCAACTGGATTCATATAGTCACAAATGACAAGATTTCTTTTCTTTGTAAAGCTGAATATTATTCCATTGTGTTTGTTTGCCATATATATATATTTTTCATTCATTTGTCTGCTCAAGACACTTGGGTTGATTATCTTGGCTGTTGTGACTAGACATCCCTAGCTGATTCTTTTATCACAGCATCAACTTGTTCCAAATCTCAACTTCATATGCCATGCTGTCTGTGTGTAGTTGTTTCTCCAGACTACTGTTAGGGGAAATTTATTCTCAAGTTATTACTTATGTCCTTTTCTCTGATGATTATTTTATTGTCCTCAGCTTTTTTAAACTTTCCTTATAGGAAGATGCTAATAGCCAAAGATACAAGCCTGGCTTGTTATTTACTGTTTCATTGAGTCAATCAGTACTGCTGTGATAGAAAAAGAACAATTTCTTAAAATTATTAAATTCAATGAGTGATCTACACAAGTGTTTTAAAAGTAACTGTAGGAAAGAACTCTCTTAAAATATTGAAAGATACGAATTCATATTTCTTTTAACAACATCAATTTAAATTCTCCAGGCAGTGTGAGTAGTTGCATAATAGAAAACATGATGTCTGTTTGTCATTAATAGTTTCATTATTATTATATATTTGATGATTTAATTGGATCACAAGTTCTGGATTTTTACTTCCCTAGCAACTTATAAGATTTTCTTCTTCTAGTTTGCTGTGCTGCTTTTGGGATTTGGAGAGGACACTAAAGCTGTCCCCATCAGGCATACTGAGTGTTTCCAGTAGTGCTTTGATGATTACAACTCGTGCCCCTAAGCATGTGAATTTAGAGTATTAACACCTCCTTCTTATATGACATAGACCATGTGTACATGGCTAATCCCATTTTCTCTTGTGACTACCATATAAGAATAAACATTGTCATTCCCAATTTTCAGAAGCAGAAACCAAAGCCAAAATAAGTATATGTGGGCTCTGCCACTTACGAAACTAACTCTGGGTAAGGTTTTTTTACAGTCTCTTTGAACCTCTGATCCTTGATTTTACACTAATTTCTATTTCAGTATACACTTCTAAACCTAAGTTATAAGGACTTAATTCAAGAAAGTGACTCATTATGTAAGAAATAGTATCTTTAAAATTTTTAGAGTTTTTCTTTTTAATTCAAGAGCCATGTATTTCACTACTGTGGAAAAATTTACCAGGTAGAAAGAATGAAACTGTGAACATAAAGGAAAGATTATAGTCTATAATTTCTTTCTATAATTTCTATAATCTGCACAGTGAAGCAGAGGTCAAGTTCTTGTCCTTTATCCCTAGACACAGGGGATCGGCTGAGGAAATTGCAGGCAGGGATCAGCAGAGTGTGTACCTTTACATAGGTTTCCCACTCATATATGTGGTTTTATACAAATGCGTACACATGCGCGCGCGCGCACTCACACCGAGGCATCACTGCTTCCCGACCTCCCATTCTGTAGAGGAACTGTCTTTATAGCATAAATTGGCTCACATGTCATGATCAGGTTCTGAAGTCTAAGTTTATATTCACATTAAACTTTAAGTTTTTCATCACTAATAAAAGGGAAAGGTGCTGAGGGCCTTCATGTGGAGAGCATCAAGTCATAAACTTCTAGATCCTTCTGTCATTCCCTGTTGTCTGTTTCTTGATCTCTTAAAATCAAACTTAAATAAATCAAAATGCCAGCTGCCAAAATGAGTTGCCATACTTCCAGAATGTTAATTCTTGGAGTAGCAAAAGCTGATGAATTGCTCTAATTTCATCTCGTGCTGGAGCCCTGGGTGCTTTGTAAAAGTAACAATGTGTGCATTCCATGCACAAACATACTTTCTGGAAATGTTTATAAAAACCCCTTTTCCATTTGATGATTATATTTGGAACAACGTATAAATAACTGTGCTCCTAGATAACAACTTAATTTTTAAAAATATCATCCTGGTGTCTTCTGAGATCAAAGAGTGAAAAGAGAAGTTCTAAATATTTAAGTTGGCAGAATCAGGAACTTAAGTTTTCTAACTCTCTGGGATCCATTCCATACTGATCTGCATGCCCCTGATTTCTTTTCTTCTAATCTTGCTGTCTACTTTTTTCTTCTTGTTCAATTCTCTCATCTTGAATGACAAGAATTGCATGCATAAATATACCATTTAATCTGATACCTTCACTCTGAGTGAAGCAGGTCTACTTTATTATTCAGCCAATGAAGACTAACAATTGGGGCGATTTCTCATTGGAACATTGCTATTTTATATAGGGTCACCAAGAGTCATAAATGCAAACGTGATGAAGCACTGTTAGAGTCTAAGCTGTCTTCGAGTTAGAGGACTCAGCTCATGTCTTGTACCTGGGGAAATTTTCTTTCAATTTTTCAATCATGTTGTGAGTCTGAATTATCTGACAGTGCGAGAAGTCATAGTAGATGATAACCAAGTTCAAGAGTGAGGTGCTGAGCCACCAGCTGCTGGCCGGTTCCCAGGCTCCTGGGCTTCCTGTCTTAATGTTCACCAGCCATTGCCAAAGATTATGTTGCCACAATAATAACATTGAAGAAAAAATTAAAAAATGTGCATATATCAGGACAAACTGTAACACATTTTCCAAAAGAGGACCTGATGGAAGAAACATGGATCATTGCTCCAGTTAATTTTTATTTTAAGTTCCAATAGATTGAAGCTTAATAATTTTTTCAGTAAATTTGTGATGTTTCTTGGTAAAATAATCCCCTGGAACTTAAAAATGACACATGCAGCCATTAACAATCCACCCACTAATGGATATATGTATCATTCGAAGTGTCTATCATGAAACAAAGCACAGGTCAAAAGCTGTCTTTCCTAAAATACATAAGAATATGCCATTGAACCGTAGTCAAAGTAAGTTTTTGCTTTGTCCAGTACAGGGGTGGTTAACTAATTCTTAGTCTCAGATGAAAACCGCTACGTCACAAGAGAACCTTTGAGGAGGCTCCAGCAAACACAGTGGTTACAGTTTTTCCTTCTATTACACTGTTCAAAAAAGTCTTTCCACCATAATACACATGCACACACCATCCTCAACACCCAACTTACAGACTCTCAGAGAATCTCTGAATTCATGATCCTTCCTTTAAGAATAGAGGATACTTCCCAGATGCTCAAGGACACAATCTGAAAGCAAAGGTCGTAAAATTTCCTGTTGTCTTTGTATATCCGATCTAGGGATCTATTTATAACTTTAAGCACTGGCGGATTGGTTGACTGAGATTATGTGAGTCCACATAAGACGGTACCAACCTCCTCTTTCATGTGTTCATAATTACCTAAGTGTTCAGGTGATGAGTAATCACTGCACATTATTGTTTTTGGAGATGTTTTGGCTAACTCGGGCCCTTTCCTGACCAGAAGTGGATGCTAATTTCCCATGGTTGCATGGAGATTGCTCCGAGGCCAGCACAGAAACCAGGTCTTGCACTTTTCAGATTAGTTTTACTTCATTGATATCTTTGTTGAAGAACTATACTTCAAATTAGATAAAAAGAAAAACTTGCTTTGCCCATTTGGCCAAAACATATTTAGCTTCATTTTTTGTTGTTGTTGTTGAATTTTGCAACTCTGCTATATCAAGAAACCAGGTGCAAGAGTCTGTCCCTTTATTTCTTACACTGTACAACAAATGGAGTGCCTCACGTTATCTGGCTACGCCTTGTTTCCACCTCTCCCTAACGTGGGATTCTTGAATTTTCTGAGTGATGTAAGAATTAGAACAAGAGTGGATCATTCATTCAAGTGACGGAGAGACTTATGGCCAAGGTGTGTCCACTATCCACAATTTTGCATCAGTGAATTTAAATGAGTGAATTTACCACCTTGGGGCAGGTATTGATACCATTTTCGGGCCAGAAATTATGGACCCATCATAATACTCATTCTGTCATTATGTTACGGCCAGCAATTATCAACTGATGTTAATACTCATTATGATGTTTGTTTGAAAAGAAAACGGTACTAAGTCGTCCTCGCGTTACAGTGCTAGTGCTTTGCAAAGAAGGCCAGCAGAAGCCAGGCAAAGGAGGCAAGATCAAGAGGTATAGATATTTCATGGTTTCCTGTTATTTTTTCTCTTAGATTTGCAGCTTCTGATTAGAAGAAAAGATGTGATACATTTTGTTTAAATATAAAAGACATGGATCCCAGTCGGATCAACTCATACGCACTTAATAAAAACAATAAATTCTTAACCAGTCATTTCAGAAGTTCTCTTGTCATGTATAAGATCCCAGCGCCATACATAAGCTCTTTAGAGTATCACCAATGCCAGGTTAGTCTCAGTGCATTTTTTAACTTAATTTAACATGCCTGTGATGGACACTGATTGTGAGCTATCTAAACCTCCATGTGTTGACGCTATCTGATTTAGAAAACAAGAATAAGAAAAGCAAAAAGCCTTCTGCTCTTCAATGAAATTGAACAGAACTCTTGGGTTTTGTGATTTTGTTACATATGACAAACTCCAATTTGTTTATAGATGGATTAGACTGGTAACATGCAGTGTGTAATGAATAATAATTAAAATGTATCTTTCCAGTGGGGAGACATGTAGTTACCAGTTAATAATATTATCAAGAGAACTTTGTTAAGTACTCCATTCTCACAATTTAATTAAGGCTAAATTTAATAAGACTTATAAAACTGGAGCTTAGTATATGTGTATCCAGGGTATGTGTGCTTGTGTATGTATAAATTGCACTCAGTGGAAAGGTAAAAAAAATCTAATATGGATAACAGATAATATCAGATTCAGATTAGCCCCTCTAGAAGACAAGTAAATAATTTGCAGGTTGTTATAGCAAATAATGAATCAGTTAAAAATATGAAGGAAAGTGTGCGCTTGTATTTACTAACAAAGCTACCTCATGTTTTTACCCCATGTTTTCAATATATGTGATAGATATATTTTACCTTGGAAGAAGAGTTTGACTTAGGACAATATTGTGGATGCGTGGCCTTCTAAGCATCGCTCTCTTTGCTTGCTATGCTGATCTATATTTTAATTATTTTCTTCATGAAGCGATCTAAATTGTCAATTTTTTGAGAATTCACCATTTTAAGTGAACTAATTTCTATTTTTTATGTTATGATTATGTTATTTTTCCATATGATTAAATAATTCTTGCAATGGAATGCTAATAGAAAAAAATTAAAATCTTTTCTCTTTATTGAACTGCTCGTAACATAAATTTTTACGATTTTCCTTGACAATATTTGAAATCCTTGGCTACAAGATATTGATAACCTCTGACAAAAATTATAGCATTCTTAGCTATAAAATAAGAACCACTGTCAACATCCAGTCCTGGTACCATTATAGAATATGCACCAAGACCCAGGGCTGTTTCGTAATGTCCATCTAATTGCACTGAGTTTTATGAATTTGCATTCCATTTTAAGAAAGCATTGACAATTTGAATTATAAAATTAAGAGCTTCTTTTTTATAAAAAAAGTTGTAACTAAAAGAATGAATAGGCAAACTTTACAGTTAGAGGTTTTTTGACTTAACTCCCACAGAATCCACATTTACAAAGCAATAAAAAAGATAGTCTGATGCACATGAGCAATGGCTTGGACAAAAACTCCATATACATCCTCGAGCAACCACCAAGCATACAGACTAGTAATTAGCCTTAGCAATCATATGAAAATACATATTAAACTTGTAAAGAGATATCAGTGACACTGCAATGACTGAAATAATTGTATTGCCAAATATTGGTGAGGATAGAGGGTCAACGGAATTGGCATACATTGCTAAAGGAGATACGAGTTGTTATTTTCTCCTGTGTGAGCTATTTGGCAGTGAGCCTTAAAGCTGAGCGTAGGATTCCAACAGAAATGTACATACTTGGACATATCAATGCACGCATGACACCAAAGATCCTAGGCTGCAGCCTAAATCCTTGATTGATAAAGAGCTCAGTGGAACTCTCCTACACTGCTGGTGAGAGTGAAAGCTGATATTCTCTCTCCGTCTCTCTCTCTCTTTCTCTGTCTCTCTCTACCCCCTCCCTCCTTCCCTTTTCCCTCTCCCCCTTTCTGTCTCCTTCTGTCTCAGTTTTACTCTTGCTTTCTCTCTGTTACTGTCACTCTCTTTTCTCTCTCTGTGGTACCGGGAATCAAACCTAAGGCCTTCAAACTGACCCATATCTCCAGACCATTTTTATTTTTGGTTCTGAGATAGGGCCTTACTGCTGCACTGCCCAGCCTGGGGTAGAATTTGTGATTCTCCTGCCTCAGCATTCCAGTGTGGTGGGATTATAGGCCTGCACTAGTAGGCCCAGCACTCTCTGTGTCTTATAAGATGTATGTATAAATGACATGCCAAAAGAAGTGCATACATAGGGGTACACACATGTATGGCACCAGAGATCCTAAGCTGGAACACTCAAAGTATCTTTTTCTAATAGCCACAAAGTGAAAATACTTCATTTATCAATGGTGGTCAATGAATAAATTATTATTTAATTATGTAATAAGATGCTATATAGTAATGAACAAAAATTAGTAGTATGTATGCTGGCCCAAATGTATTAAAATATATTGTGCAAAATAGTAAATGTCATCCAATTCTATTTATGTGAAGTACCAACATAGGTACACATAATTAATGGGACCCATAGGCAGAATGAGACTTACCTTTGGAAAAGAGGACAAGGGTAGTAACGGTGAGAGAACTCAGAGAGCTTTGGTCTCATCCTGATATTTCTATCTCTTCTCTGAGCTGTGGTTACAATTAAAATTCCTTGGGCTGTGCATATAAGTGTGCAGCCTTTAATATGAGATGCATGCTATAAAAAGTATTATAAAGAGAGTGGGTCATATAGAATAAAGAATGTGAGTGTGGCCTCAGGGTCACCGTCCAACTAAATTATTTCTTAACCTTTTGATAGTTCAAAGAAAGGCAGGGAATTTATTCCATCACTTGAAGCAAAGCACAGTGCCTAATGAAGCCATCGTCTGGCTTCCAAAGGTTCCAGACCTCTCTACGTCTATAAAATGTCAGCCTGAGGAGGTGGTCGTAGTGGTGATGGTGCAGCTGCCAGGCACACGCTGAAGCGCACAAGGAGGGCGTGACCTGCCTTGACAGATTTTAAGATATGTCAGAAAGGGATGCTCAAGAGTTATGCTTCAAAAAGAGGAAGAGTAATTGCAGATTTTTAAGCTTTACCAGATGGATTCACACAACCCTTGGTGGAATTACTGCCAGAGACTTATGTCTAAGCAGGTAAGACACAGGAACATATCCGAATTCTTCCACTGAAGCACATATTTGGCTGGATAATTCTGACTTAGAGAAGTTGTCCCATACTCAGTAAGATGTTTAGCAATGTGCTTGACTTCCACCCACCAGATGTCAATAGTACACTTCTCCCAACCCTGCCGACCTTTTCATACAGGGAGAAAAAGTATCTCTCTCTCCTCATAAAAATAACTAGCATAGATGGGTTTATGTTCTACAAATAAAGAGCTCAAGAAATAATTTTTATATGCCAAAATATACACCTTTTGCATAAGGAAGATATATTTGGATTATATTAACAACTGAAGAGATTAAATCAGGAAATAGCGTTTTATTTTGTTCACAAACTTCAGAGAAAACTATTTATGCTACAGATACCCTTATTCGGTTTAAATCATCTGGAAATTTTTGGTGGTTCACTTTTGTTAATAAAGAGAATGATCACTATTAAATAGGCAAATATCCGCAGGAAGCCTTCAGAACAGATAAAGTGTGGCTTATCCATATAATATAGTTCATGGTTGTTTCAAGTCATGGAATTATAAAGAGGTACTGGCGAAATCACGGCGTCATTCAGTGTGGGTAAATTTTTTCATCTTTTTAGGAAATTAATAATTACAATAAAATTCTTATTTAGCTTCCCAGTTGAAAATGATGTGATAGACCATTTCTAGCATGATAGTGGTTTGTCCTCACCAGTCTCCTCTCTGGTGACTTTCAACACTGCCCCCTACGCCCTACAGTTATTCTCACCCTGGTTCTTCACGCCTACTGGACCTGGAGTAATTATCTGGTATGTGGCACAGCTGACTTTCAGCAGCACTGAATTCTGGGAGGGATAATTAAGGTGTAACCATAAAGAAATGAATAGCTATTTGGTACAGACCGAGTCCTAGGGCTGCAGCTATGTTAAACTGATGGGAATCTGAGTTGACTATGTTAGCATGCTAATGTACTTAGCAAGCTATCCTCGGTGACATGTTGCGAGCTCAGTACCCTTCCAAGCACAGGGTAGAGAAGGAAATAAAATAACTGGACTCTGTGTGTTCGCTGAGCTTAAGTTTGTGTGTGTTGCCGGAGAGGATTATAGACCAAGGAAAGAACTGTAAGAACAACTATTGAAGGAAATAGAAGTAGAGTGGGAGGGGGGCTGGTTGAAGAGACATTTATGAATTGTAGGTTTAAAAAAATTCCTTTCTCTCTACTTTTGAGATTTCCAGCAGGAAACTTGTAAATTTCACTGAAAAATCACAGATTAACAAAACAAAAGGTTACAGAATATTTAAGTGAGATCCCTCATGGGAGCTTTCCTAAGGAAAGAGAGACTCATTCTCTTAAAGATCTCTTTACCAGGAAGCTTACATACTATGCAATGAGTGTATCACACTCATTTTTAAATTGCCAGTATTTACTATAGCTTCCTATATACATTCATTGCTTAAAGGTATATCTTAGATAAAAATGTAATAAAAGAAGCCTTTAAAGCTGAGTTTTTTGAATGACAGAGAGTTTGAAAGATGTGGCAGAAAGAGTACGAGCTAAGAGTCGTAAACTGACCTGGTTGGATTCTTTTCTCCTTGCTCTGGTCTTTGGAGATAAGAAGGTTCCTTTCTTACTGGTGTGTAGGGAGGGCACTTGTGAGGAATCAGCTGCGGAGATAAAGAGTAGATATTAAAGGATGTAAGCTCGGAGAATCGCATGGGCTGGCCTATGGGTTAACTCAAGGAACTGAAGGAAATTGAGGAGTTAAAGGTGATTTCTGAGGTTTGGTCTCATATCACAGTGCTGCCAATCACTGAGACTGGTAACAGTTTCAGGATGGCTCTGAAATGTTCAACTTTGTTAAAACATAAAATACCACAGATATTGAAGTTCTTATCTTTGAGCTTTATCATCTAGCCTGTCCATAAACCTATTCCTGTAATTTACCTTTCCATTTAGGTTTATTTCCTGTAGGCTTTGCGCTATTTTCTTGGATTTTGACAAATACATACAGAAATGTTTTTCAAGTTTTCAATAATTTGATCAACCTGAGAGGACTTTCATTTTCGTGGAGGATGCTATTCCAGTAGGACAGGTCAGTCCAAACCAATCAAGAACTGAGCTAACTCAAAGTTGGGTTTCCATCATTTGTAAGTTCTGAGCTATTTGTCTCCTGTTTATTTCTAGGGTACAATTCTTTGGGAATCTCAGAGAAAGGTGTGACATATTTTCATGAATGGCTCTTAAATGCATTTTTCATCTGCTGAACTTTATGAGCAATTTCTTGTTAGCCTTGAACAAATATTTCCCGATAGGAGCCTAATTTAGGAATTACTCAATTAATTCTGCCAACTTGCTTAACTCTATTTCCTTTCCCTTCTGGGTCTTGGCTTTTTAGTGTTTATGTGGTGTGGCACTGACACCCTGTCCCGGTGTGGCTGAAACATCTTGTATAGTCACATAGTACCTGGCATGGTCCGATTTATTATCTCCTGGAAAGTTTGCTGTGCTGTTATCAATTAAAAGATGGATCAGAGAAACTGAGCAGGGTGTCGAAAGGCCATGAATAAAAAACTCTTAAGTCGCCACACCCAGGCAGGATATTATGAGCCCCTGAAGCAGGACAGAGACTGGGATAGCAAGGGAGAAAACAGAAGCAAAAGACCCGTAGGAGGTAGATTGTTAACGACAGCAAATTGAAAATTGTGTTGTCAGCATCTCTTAAGTATTATTTTTGTATCAAAATAAAAATGACATATTAGCTCATGAATTCTGCATTCTTTGTGACTTGAAGGGCTGGTCAAGGATGACTGGTTGTCAAAAAACAGAGTCTGCTCTTTGGTCCTTGATGTGGCTCTGGAATTGTTCCTGGCTTTAGAGATTTGAAGGGGAGATGGGTTTGAATCCACCTTCATTATCCAAATAGTTTGTTATGCTAGAGGCTTCATGTGAGGAAGGTCTTTGAAGAAAGCAATGTGTGCCGTAATTCAGGATGCAGAGAAAATATTTAAAACCAAAGCTTCATTCTTCTGAGGCCAATATTTAATGGAAGGACATTCAGCTTGAAAAGTACCACCAAGCTGAGTCAGTAACATGAGACATTTAATACCATAGTTGAGATGCGGCATATTTTAGGTAAATATGAAGTATTAATAATATTAAAAGGACAATTTTTAGTGCCGGTTATAGACCAGAAAATCAACGTGCTTTATGTACTTTCTTACTAAACTTCCTCAACAACAACCTTTAAGTACCCCTTCGCCATAATTTCCTTTTTTTTCAAATTAGAAATTTTGCCTGAAATTGAACAAGTAAAAATAAACAATGAGCAATGGAAAGTATACAAAAGAATCAAGGCTGAAAATGATTCTGTTTCAATCTTATGTTTTTTCAAGGTATCACAAGTGTAAAATTTTCTTACATTTGGGGAAAAAGGCTTAAAAAACAGAGAGGAAAATCTGGGTCAAAGTGTTTGGATGTATTTAAATTAAACTTTGTACTGTTCAATAAAATGAAAAATAATTTCAACAAAATTTTCTCCGAATCAAGTAATGCTTCTGCTCTTGGGTGTAGAATACAGCTTTTTCTCCTATTAACTTGAGTCCTGGAGCGTCTCATTAGATACTTCCTGAACTATAAGTATGATCTCATCCACCTAAAATTTAATGTGCCTGTGGTCATCCTTTGATACAGGAACAGTAAAACCAGTTTGAAAATAACTCAGTCACTTTTCTCTTGTTTCACCATGGTCTGGGGAAGTTCTGCTTCACACCTCAGCAAAATCAGCAGAAATCTGACCTAGTTGAGGAAGCTGACTAGATTAGTTCACGGCTGGCTGTAATTTCATACCTAAAAGGAAAACTTGTGTCCTTTCTTCTAGGCACTTCCTGTTTACTTATCTCATTGAACCTTCGCAACAAATCTACGAGTTGCGTGCTTCCTTTTCAGATGATTGGTTTATCTGCAACACAGGGGAATCACATGACTTGCCCTAATGTCAAAAATCTTAGTCAAAAAAAAAAAGTCATCTTGAGTTTGACAATAAAAAATTTTTAAAGCGCTCCAGGGTATTGGTTAATATAGACTTGGTTAAGTTTAAATCAGTTAAATCCTTTCCTAAATTTAAATATATAGTTATGTAATATATAGCAAAAGTCACACACACACACACACAAACACACACACACACACACACACACACCTCCAAAATATACGTTAAAACAATACAGAACATAGGTAAAGAGACAAATACCCACTAAATTAAGCCTCATCCTTTACTTTCGCCTGGTACAATTATTTCTCTGTGCCTTTAATTTTTCCCTTGTGGGAATTCTAATTATACAAATAACCTCAGCATCTCTAAAATGGCAAAGATGCTTAGAGATATGTATAAAATAATTTGAGCTTCTTGAAGAAAATTGTGTAAAAATAGAGCTTGGTAAGTAGGGATTTCAGTACTATAAATGAAAGTAGTGTGAGTAATATTTAAGTTGTTCTTTTTAAACTCCTCTGCATTTACCATAAAGCTGTGAAATCCTTTAGTGCACTTTAGCATTCAAAGTATCGTAACTTTTTATGATGATCATTTAATTAATGCATTCCCAATGCCTCAGGCAAAGCAGAAAGTTCACTTATAGAAAACAAGCCTGTTTTAAAGAGACAATGGAATTCCCAATCTCTCTTTGAATTATTGTTATTATTTATAGAATCTTGCTTTTAAAATGCTCGAAAATAGTGGTGATGTTTGAGAACTGTGTAGATCTGAGACAATGAGTGATGTCAGCATTTCTGCATCAACATGTAACCATTTGGCTTTGAGCAATGTTAATATGGCATCGCATGCAATGACAAATATTGCATTTCATGTTTGACATATTTTTTTCCAGATTAGCAGTATTTCCTCTTCCATTTTCCAAACAAAACTTTAAAACTATCACATAAATATTAAGGCAAACCAATCATGAAATCCTTGGAAAAAACTAGTTTGGGCGTTTAATAGTTTGGAGGGCTGTGATTGAAAATGTTGCTTGGTAATGAAATTGATTTTCCGTTTGCATTGTCGGAGTCAATGAGGAGAAAGTAGTCAGGGGAGAGCACAATAATTCACTCTGACACTTCTAAGGGATCATTATGTGGAGATTTTGCTGACATCTTTAACTCTATCATCCTATGTTATTTCTAAAAGAAGTTTTGAAAAATGTGTGTGAATGTGTGTATATAGATCTAGATCAGGCAAAAACAATAAAATGTGTTTTTTCTAAGTTTAAGGTTTTACTTTCATTGATTAATTTTGCAGAAATCATTTCTCTTTGTTGCATCTCCAACCAAAGTGTTTGAACAGTGAAAGACAGTTGGTTTCATTAGACTATGATGCGAATATCAGTCATAGGCCATTCTGAGATGTGTTGTTGCAAAGGCAATATATTCTTATCCAAATGACATAGAAATTTAGCCCTCTTCAGAACTAGTTCTTGAACTAGTCACTCATTAAAAATCAAGGTGGAAAGAATAAATAAATTTCTGGGTGCTGATGGTCTAATTTTAAATAATCTAATTCTTCACTGATATATTTATAAATTCAAAATGAAGACTTCATTGTGAAAAACTCTGTCCCTAGTGTTAGGAAGTTCTGTGGCAATTACAATAGTGGCTAATAAGAGCTCAGAATTTCACATAATTCTTTACAATGGGCAGTTGTCTTAAATTTTTATAAAGGTAGTAATGTTAGGAATCAGAGTCAGGAATTCCATATTTCTATCCACATAGCAACAAGAGAACAGGCATGGGGCAGGCATTCTTTGGAGGAAGACCATGACTTCTCTGCCTCAACACTGGTTGGCCATGCTACCCACATAGGCGGTTTTGGAGGTCATCTCAGCAGTTACACTTTATATATAAGTTGCTAACCCTAGTCTAGGCTGCTCTCCAATTCATCATTTCATTGAATGTGCAACACGCTTTTAAGTTCCTGTCGGTATCTACAGATAAGACTCCAGTGTTCAAACTAACGTAGTTTACTTCAAAGCCTACAAGCCCTTTACAGTTTCTTTGTAACCTCATTCTCTTTATGAGTAGTTTTGACGCAGCCAGTGAGGCCAAGACATGCACAGGTCCTGTCTCTCTTATCCCTTGAATTGGGCCAATCTAAGATGAATGTCATAGCTTCAAACAATCAAAGTAAAAGGAAAAAAATCTCATGAAATTTAGTGATCATTTTAATGTTTTTTGATATTTTCATGACTCAAAGGCTTATGACATTATGACTTTGTCATTTTGTTGTCATATTTCTATATAAAATGAATAATCTGAGAAATACTGTGATTTAAGTCTGGGATTGGCAAACTTTTGTTAAAGGATCATATGTTACGAATTGTGGACAAATAGTCTTTTACAACCGCTTAATACAACCACTCCGGGACAAAAGTGGTCTAGGTAACATACAAGTGAAAGAACAGAGCTGTTTGCCAATGAAATGTTACAGGTACAGGAATTTTTAATTTTACATAATTTTCATATGCCACAGGATCACAGGATATTCTTTTTTTTCAGTCATACAATGGAAGAAAAAAAAATACTCTTAGCTCCTGTGCTAAACACACACAGAGACAATTTACTGAGGTTGTCCCATGGGCCAGTTTACTGACTTGTGACTTAAGCCCACAATTCCATTCTGTTGTTTTCGCACCTGCAGTTTTGCTTCTGTGTATGTAACCGCAAACATCCATATTATTTATTTATGAACATTTGCAGAAGCTGTCTAAAATTTGCAATATGATAAGAGCGCTCATGTGAGATGCAGTATTCTTAACACTTTCTTAACCATTTTCTGCTTTCAGTATTTTATCATCATTGTTAAAAATGTTCATATTGACGCTGCTGTCCATTTTTCAACTTTCAAAACATTTTAAAATCATGTTTTAAAAGCTAGATTGTTTAAGGATGCCTCTTTGGAACCATGTTATTACATGAGAGAAAAGGAAACTATGTTTAGTTGGTGAAGAATTGGTTTTGTGCCAAGTAACCTGAAGGACTTTAGAACAGCTGATAGAATTTTCCTATTACATATCTACCACACAAAATCTATGTATGCCAGGGAGAGGGGAACAGAGAAGGAGATGGAGAGAAAGAGCAGGAAAAGAAGGAGAGATGTGGAGGGGTCGAGGAAGAAAGGAAAGAGGAGAAGGAAATTTGCATTCCCAAATCAAAGAAAATAAACCATTTTGTTTGTAAGAAAGCACTACATGTTAATTCCCCTAATAATTTAAAATAATGTGATTTACTTGTGTAAACACATGAAGCTTAAAAAATAACTTATAAGTGCCCATGTACCTATTACTAATTTTAAGATATAAAAGTAAACCAGTCAGGTACAGTAGCGATTACAGTTGGCCACCACTGGATACTTATTATGGGGCCAGTTTAAGTAGAGATAAGCAGTGGATAAGACATCCAAATCTAATACTGAGATCTCAGAACCAAGGAAAGAATGCAAAGTATGTTCATAACTCTACATTTTTACATGTTGAATGATTATATGTTGGATTTATTGGGTTAAATGGTATTAAAATAAATTTAATTTATTCTTTTAAAATTTGGTTACTAGCAAATGACCTATGTGGTTTGCATTTGAGACTTAAATATTTTTTCCATTGTATTTCTCTCATTCTCTCTGGTGCATAGTTTGCTTTTGTCTGCTTTCCATTTCTGGTCTTCAAATATTTTTCTCTCCTACTAGCTTAGCCAAGGTATTTTTAATTAGCTCACAATTTGTCATTTTATTTTTTTTTTTCTGTAGTGCGGTAGTAGCATTTCAGCGTCTCTATTGCTTTTGGCATGATGGGAAAGTGAAACATACATGATTATAAAATCACAAGAGTTAATAAAGCATGATACAGACATGCAATAAATATTACATAGCCATTGCATTAGACTTGTTAAGGAGTAAACATTTAAAAATAACTGAACAAGATAATCAAATTGCTATATGATCTCTGTGAACATTAGTTGCTGCAAGGATTCTCAGAATCAGGAGACTGGACAATGGAAGGGATTGGAGGCAGATTTTGAAGTGCAGATAGAAATGAACAAACTGTTAGTACCAAAGATACTGGGAAAAATTAAGTATATTATTTTCTGCAGAAAAATTACTTTTAAAAAGTTGGTAGAGTATATTCGGAATCTTCCATTAAAGAAAACTAACTTGACGTGATGGAACATGAGATTTCTACTCACAGTTTTTCTAACATACATTCAATAGAAAAAAGTCAGAGGTCAATTCTGAGTTCTTTTGTGCAAGGAAAGGATTTAAAGTTTAACTGGCACAGCTATGTTTCTTTCTTGAAATGGTGTAACTGTTGCAGAGAGCTAATTAAGGCCATGTGTATTACTGCGCTATCCACGGTGAGGATGGCCACAGATAGAGGAATCTTAACCTTTAGCAGGTCAACCAGAAGTGAACATGTCAGCCACAAAGCATTTGAGAGAACTAGAAGTTTTGAAACAATAGTTCCACATGTCTGGTGATCTGAGCATATGAATATGAAAAGATATTTCTTTAAATACTTTGTACTTGCTGTAATAAACTCGAACTATACCTCAGATCTGAGCGCAGTCCCCAGCTCCCCTACTTAGCCGCTGTTGCCACCGTTTTCTGTCTGGGATCTACTGTGCAGCGAGATTCTTGCTTCTACTTTGGCTCCTGAAGGAATTTATCCATACCACAGGGCCAGCCACACAAAATGAAATCAAATCTTGTCTCCTACGTTAGTAACTCATCATCACACTTGGGCTAAAATTCAGACTCCTGAGTTTGTGTCCCGAAGTGTTCTTCCTGACGGCCTCTGACAATCAGAATCGCTCAGGTACTCGTGTCTCCGTAGACACACACATTCTCCTTCGAAGACCTGATCGTTGACCTGATATTTTCTGCCTCAAATACTCTTTTCCTTTCAGGGCCTGTCATGCATTCAACTCAGGTCTCTGCACAAGAGGCACTTCTTGGTTTCACGAAGACCCACTCTGACAGCAATGCGACACGATCCCCTGGTCCTCGGTTATACTTCCTGCTACCATGTATTACTGCCAAAATTATATTAATAGGGCTGCCTTATATTTTTCATCAGTTAATGAATATTTAAGATTGTTATATGAAAAAAGCACTCACAAACACGATCCTTTTTGAAATGTGAGGAATGGTTGCTGTGGTGATGTTTGCCACTTTCTCAGCCCAGTCTAATGGCACCGTGAATTAATAGGTCTTCGCTGATATAATCAACGTTTATTATTCTTGTCTCTTCCTGGATTTCTTTTCACCCTATCATTAATTGGTAACTGAAGTCTAGAGCAAAGTATTTAATCTAGCACATCTTACTTATTATATTGATGATGCTTTTTAAACACCATAATATTGATATTTTGTGTAAAACAATCTTGTCACATATATAAGCCCCTGGTATATATTTTAATAGATTATCAAATGTATTCATCTCTTGGATACTATGTATCTCATCAGATTCTTGCAATTCCTCTGGTGCCAAACAATATTGTCACTTTATAAGCATGTGTTTTATTTTAAAAACTGTAAAGAAAGAATATAATCTTCAGTTCTCCTGCACTTTTCGGACACACAGATTATAAAGCAGATCCAAATTGTGTCCCACATTTTGAGCCAGTTTCTTAACTTTCTGTAACTGAGTTTAACTCTTGTTTCAAATAGTAGTCCTGCCAACTTTCCCAGATCCCATTATTCATATTAATCTTTAATCTTCTCCCATTATTCACATTCAGTTTGAGAGCTACTTGTTTACATGGGTTACAACTGAGATGTCATCATCAAAATCACTAACAGCTCTTTGTTGTTTATTTTCTGTATTGGGAACACAATCTTTGCTAATAATTTGCATGGTCCCATGTGCCTGAGGGCACCATCGGCTATTTTTCTGTCCTTAGAGAGCTGCCAGGAAGCCTGCTCAGTCCTCCAAACAGCCCTACTCCCTTCCTCCTGCCTTCAGAAATGGCATTTGTTCTGACTGAAAGGTCTTCTCCCCGTCAGTTTTTGCCTGGGATGTTTGTCCTACATCCTGAGTCCATGTCTCTTGCCAGTTCTTTAAGTGCTCTCTATGTCCTTAAGGGCTTGGAATTTGAAAACACAAAGTCTGAGTGAATTATAGTGGCTTTCTATTTTCTGCCCTGCCAGATCCCTCTGTTGAATCAGTGAGCACAAGGCCAAGTCTCTGTTAGAATCAGCACAAGGATAGACATAAATACTGAAAGGAGAAAAACAGGTTAATATTACATGGTAGTATTCCTCTGTAGTGATTTGCAATGTTACTCCTCAGTATAAAATCAACCTACTGTTGGGATTCTGCCTTGTAAATGGTCCTAATATCGCACAGAGTGATTTTGCCCCCTTTTATCCCTTTCAAATTTAAGCCTGCACTAAGCCTTCAAAAGTTATAAATTTAAAGGAATTATAGTAACCCTTTGATATCATCTTGACAATAGCAGAATTTTCATAGCATTATGCAGTTGTGTTCAGTAAAAAAGAAAATAGAACACTGGAAATAATACATAGAATTGAAGTTGTGAGTGTAAAATTTGTTCCACTGAACAACATATGAGGTTTCATTCTTAAAAATATGATACTCAGAATTAATAATTACCAGTAGTGTCCTTCATCTATTGTAAATAGCCTACATTTTTTATTGTTTTCTCTTTCCCTCCCTCCCTCACTTCCTCCCTTCTCCGTGTGTGTGTGTGTGTGTGTGTGTGTGTGTGTGTGTGTGTTTTACCAGGAATTGTACCCAGGAATCAAACACAGAGCTACTTCCTTAGACCTTTATTACTTGTTTTATTTTGAGACAGTGTTGTTAGCTTTTCCTGGCTTGGCTCCAACTTGTGGTCCTCCTGCCTCAGCTTTCCAGAGTGCTGGGATTACAGTCATGTGACACCAAGTATGGCCCTGTCTATCATTTTTAATTCTACATCTAAGACAATTCATTTACTTAGTATTTTCATTTTTTAAAGTTCTTCATAGGTAACTCATGTGATGTCAGTTTGGACTACAGGAAGGAGTTCATGCCAAACAATCTCTGCTAGTCCAATCTGTTAGACAGAATCCCTTTTGCAGAAATAAGTTAATCTCAATTTTGCTGAGTAATTTGGCAGAGAACGCTTCACTTTGCATGTTTTCTTTTTAGTTTGTTTCCTGACCCCTCCAACATCTCTTTCAGTGAGTGTGGTAAAGCCACTGGTACAGGTGCAGGTGGACATTTTTCAACTGCGTGACAGCTCTTGTGGTCCTATGTCAGTTCAATTCTTCCTATAGATGGCTGTTGTTTCAGCTGGTTGTCATTTACAGTGCTGACTAATAAGGCTTGAGTTATAAAGGGTCTATTATTTCAGGCGACACTATTCCTTGTCATGTACCTGCAGCTTGACACTTTCCTGACTCAGGAAAATGCTCCATATAGCATTTTCCAGTCTGTTTGAGTTACATCATTTGATTTCTCGAAGGCATGAAACTGGCCAGTTAGATCTTTGTCACTTCTGCTTCCGATGTAATTTCCAAGTGCAGTTATATGAACTTATACTGTTTGACTAACATCATAACAGTGAATTTTAAATAAACAATCATGCTTCAGCTAAATTTCAAGGACCCCGTGATGCTCACTGGGAAAAGTTCATCCTGTTTAGTTGTTTCCCTGGACTTCTCCCTTCTTTCAAGCACCTCTGGGTCTTCAGATATTAGTGACTTCACAGAAGACCATCCTTTTGTTCTTAAAAAGTACTAACACTTATTTTTATCATTTTTCACTAGAAAGATGCTATTGTATCCTTTCTGTGGTTACTCTAACCATACGAGGCAACTCTTCTTCTTGTGGGTGTCTTACCCATGACAATACTTTCATACAATAGGCAGGTGCACCTTTCCCAAATTCACTGAATTTACTGAGTAGTTAAGCATCCAACTCAACACCCCTCTCCCTTTTAAGTATCCAAGTCAACAGCCCTCTCCACTTTTCTTCCCTTCTCTTTCTATTCTAGTCTGTGTCTTTCTCACTTGAATTAAGAGCCAGAAATCCTTGATCTTGTAGCCATGCACTAAGGAGCTTGAAGGTAAGCAAGTTGTTTGTCCGTAGAGACCTGATACAGAAGCACAGAATCAGAAAGTGAGAGAGAATAGAAAAACAGGTGAAGAGAGCTTGGGATTGTGAAGGAGATAAGATTTTCCTCTACCAGGCTGCTTTGACATTCTTGAGTAAATAATTTTCTTTGGTTGAATTTCCTAAATGGTTTTGAGTGGATTTCTATTGAATTTACTGAAAAATCCCTAATCACTGTAGTTGCTGACTTTTGACCGTTGAATATTTTTAAGCTCATTCTTCAAGCATATTTTTGCTTTTAACACAAGTAATAATAGTTTAATTTGGCAAAAAAGATTAACTTTCCAGAAGTGTTTTAAATCTAATATGTTGTCGTAGTTGCAGAAAATAGAACACCTGGTGGTTTCCCAAATTTGGAAGATAAGAATAAAGAATCTCAAAAGATCAAATAAGTTTCCTGAACGCTTGTACAAAGCTAGAGTTAGTGATGGTCCTCAGGCACTGGTCGTTGGCAGTGTTGTCAAAGCCACAGCTTGCTCATACCAGTGCAGGAGTTCTGCACAGCGTCTCAACTCGGTTCCATATTCCGTGACTTCCTGTGGGCAGCTTGAACTCAACCAGACAGAATGGGCATATAGAAGCTGTAAAAGTAAGCAAATATGTGCAGCTTAACTTATTTAAATGCCAGTTGTTAAACATTTCCCAAAGTACCACTGATTACCACAAACTGATTGTTTTATAAAATCATTTCTTAAGTCTTTTGGATCCAGGTATGTCAATAAATCTTTAAAGAAAGACATGAAAATTCTGAATTTACTTTTCATGAGAAGTTTTCAACCCTTTACCAGGATAGCTTCAGTGTGGATGAAGACTTATGTACCATTGCTAAACAAACAAACAAAAAAACAGCCCTTGAAAATCTTTTCTATATTCACAATTGGAAGCTTAAAACATTGTCAATATTAGATAGTTTAACCTTGTTGTTCTAGAGATAAGGAGGGGGATGGAAGAAGGTGGGGACTGATTTCTTAAAGTTCATCCAGCTACAAAAGAGGAAAACGTGTTTCAGACTCGGAGCTCCTTCACTAAACTCAATATTGCTTATAATCTGTGCTTAGGGAGACAAGTAAATCAGGCTTTGGGCAAAGAAATGAATCAGAAATCAAAAGCCTGGAGCTGCAAAGTGAATATACAACCTCTTAGTAATGAGATTGAGTGATCATTAGGGAGAACCGCAATGCCCAATTACAGTTGTATCATAATTATGCTGCCCTATTTGTTTATTAATGTAGGTGAGCAAAGTGAGGCTGCTAATAACTAAAGTATACAATCAATACGTTCACAAATTCAATTTCAGTTCTCATTGTGTGTTACATGCAAAGAGTGTTTTGCATAATGAAAAACTTGCTGTTGAAGAAGAAAAATAAGAGTGAAAGGTCATTCTGCCTTTTGCTTAATAAGATCACTGTCATTATTACACTATTAAAGAGCAAAGGATGAGAATAGTTTTATTTTTAATAATTAAAAATGAATAATTTTTATTTAAAAGTTATTAGTGAAATAGATGCTCATGCTTGATTTAAAATACACCTAGTTTACAATACAGTTTAGTTTGAATAGTCTATTTTTCGCTTTATTATCAGCCATTATGTTAACCAATGGCCAGGAAAAAAAAAAAAAACAGCTTCATGCTTTTGTCAGTGTTCATTAAAAGCCTTAGTGAAATTTGTATTTGAATATAAGTTATCACAGAAAGGATCTAGGTTTTCCTCGATGGAGTAAAGGAAGATTTTTATAAGTATGTCTTTGAGACGTGAGGTGGATCCTCATAAAGTCTGCTTTACTTATACAATAAAAACTTTACCTCAAAATGATAAATCAATTTGTAGTATAGTAGTGGTAATAGTGTATGGATGTGATAACGTCATCGTAAAGGTAGAATTATGCCTAAAAATGTTTTCACACCATAATTAAGGTATCTGTTTCCCCCCTTATACAATATGTTTCTATTTCCTTTGATTAAAATACCCATGCTACAAACAGCTTATTTGAGGTTATTCAAACAACTTGAAAAAAAATCACCAGGGGCAGCGTAGTCAAGAACCCCTGTAGCAATCACCTTTCAAACCTAAGTTCACATCTTACTACCTGAAGGTGCTACTTAAATTCTTCTTGTGTGAATTAAGAAGATACATGAGTAAAGTAGACGAGAACCCAGCTGCTCTACACTGGATGCCAGCCTTTGCTTTCCTTCCTTCCTCGGGCAAAATGCGCCCATTCTTTTCTTCGTGCACACGTGGCCCTGGCCCTCTGTGTGGTCCTTCACCCCATCTTCCAAGCCTGAGACTCTGAGTCAGGGGAGGCAGTTTGTTTGAGCAAGCCCTTCTGGGTGATCCAAATACATGCCAAAGTTTGATAGCTTAAGGAAAAATATGTTAACACTTTGCACAGCATATTTAAATTGTTTTCTGCTTTTTTGACTCAAATGAGTTGGGGTTGTTCTCTCTGACAGCGTAACATGGGCATGTTTTTACTACTGTATAGAAAGTCTCGCTTCATGTGAAATCATTCTGCACTTTACAAACCTTTTCTTTCATTTTCTGACAATTGTGGTAAGCAAATAGGGATACGATCAGAGGGGAGGGAAAGAACAAGGAAAGCTAAGTCACAGGGACAGATAGGGCATCTGACAGATACCCAGGAACAGGGAAAATGAAGAAGAAAAGCCGGGGAGGAGCCGGTGGGAAAGGTCAAAGGTGAATGGCCCGGAAGTAGGCATGGCTCTCATCTCAGGATAGTCAGTAATTCACTTCCGCAATGGCGCCTTTCTCTTCTTGCTCATCCGGGCTTTATACTTTGTAATCTTAGATGTCCTGGAGGTGCACTTTCTCCAAATGGCAGCCATCCAATGAATTTTGTCATTGCTTCTCTGAAAGGCCTTTTGTACCCACTCATTTTGCTCATAGGCTGTGGCCGCTGATGCGCATGACTCTTTTTGCTGGTGCATGGTGTGAGGTCTTCTCTAGACCCGCCTCCTCACTCATGAGCCTTTACCCTGTTTTGCAGACTGTGTAGAAGAATGTACATTTGGTTCTCTTTGACTTTTTTTTTCCTTTATGACATTTATAGATGGAAATTCCAGGTGAAAAGTATATAGGCACTCTTCATGCTCAACTCACCACTTTTTTTTTTTTTTTTGGTAAGGCTGAAAATATTAACAGTTCAAAAATTTTAGAACCTTTCCTGGTAGCCTGCATTATCCTGGACGGTTCTCTCCTCCTTGCTGGACCTTAGGCCCCCTCTTGAGTAAGGCTACACAGTCTCTCACCTACAGTCTTCTAGATACTCTGTCAAACATTTCATTGTATAGCTACTATTTAACAGTTACGAGAGAGAATACGTGTTCATGATGCGCTCATAGCCTTCAGCTAGGCACCTTCCGGGTAGCCTTATGAATCCCTCAGCAGATAGCTTCCTGCGCAGTCCAGCGACTTTCCTACTTCTCACCGGCACAATTGTGCCCTTGTCATTTCCGTATGTGCTCCTTCACATCGTCTGCCCTCTGATGGCCTGGTCCCAGGAATCCGCTGGGACTCAGGACTGGCATCTTCAGCTTTATGTAGCTTGTCAAGGCTGATTCATCTCTCGCTTGCTGTTTTTACTCTGGTTTCTTTTCAGATCACATTTGCCTTTGACCTTTGACTGGCCTGCTATCATCATCATACCCATCCCATTTATAGTCTATATCATACATGTAAAGGTTTTGGGTTTTACCATTTCATCTCCAAATTAATTAGCAATCTTTGAATATTTCTTATGCTTTGGTCTTTCAAAAGTTTGCACTGGGCTAACTCCAAGACTCTGTTTTTTTGTTGACTTTTATGGTGAATTCTACAAGATAACATGACCATTAGTTATTATTTATCATGTATGCTACATTCAAAAAGCCTTTTAAGATGAACATTTTAATAGACTTTCTTAAATTTTTCTCAGTAGATTCTTAATCTATTCTTATAATTGTTAGAATCTTTAAGAAAAGATAGAGTGTATGTAAATGCTATCATAAAATTCTTGAAAAGTAGAAAATCTAGAAAGAAAATCAATGCTTATTGGTCAGATATAACTCTATTAATATGGTTCTTTTATATTGTTTTAATATAAATGGACCTTTTTCAAGAGAAAATCAAGTGCTAAATAGACCTGTTTGCTTTTAAATAATTATCAGTCCAGATGTTGCAAAAATTACATCAAATAATTACACAAGTGTCTGAATCTTTCTTTTTCTGTACCAACTGCAAACCTTGAGTCGTTTTTCAAAAAGAGTATAAGAAGTAAAGAAAACCAATTTAAAGTTTCTTCTATCTTTTCCTTTAAATTACATCAAACAAATCCTTGAGCCATTGGAATAAATACTTCTGGTTATGACAGAGGAGTTTTAATTGTCAGCAATGAAGTAATTGTTGCAATGTGGTACCACAAGTGAAAAGCAGAAATAAGAAAATAAACATGAGACAAGGGAAAGGGTAAAATAAAAATATGAATTCTTTACAAATAAAAGCAATTTTGAAATTAAAATAAAATTAAATAAAAGAGAGAAATTGAACATATGCTCCTATTTTTTCCACTTCACAGAGGAGGTAAGACTAATATGATCAAGTTTATTTATCTGTGGGAAAATTAAAAATCATAAAACCGGTAGCCTACAAGATTGATATGCCCAAATCCCACAGGAGGCCCATAGCAGTAGAAGGAATGGAAACTGATCTCAGGGGAATTTCTAAATTCGGACACCTCTGGTAGATATTTTAGCCAAGTTTTAGGTGTTTTTTTTTTTTTTTTACCATTTTTGCTAGCTTTACCTATAACCCTATCTTTATTCTTCCACTGTGCACTGTGTGACCTTTGTCTTGAGGGCAGTGAGCTAGTATGCGATTGTCTATAGTTCTTCTGAACAAACCCAGTAATAAGTGCATTGTCTAGATAAAAAATTACTTGTGACATTTCATAAACATTAATTTGATTTTTCTTCGGTATATTTACTTCATTGTCTCTCCTTGTCTCAAGTTGCTGGAGTTCTAACTCTTGTTAGGGAACACATAGTCCTTTTAACTCAGAACCCTAGAATCACCCAATAAAAAGGAACCACGGGAGAAGTTGTTAATTCCGAACTTTGTTATGCTGCTAAACCAGTGAGACTGAACACTAATTAAGTAACCAAAAATCAACAGCAAAGCTTTTCCTAGAATTTGGCCTAAATGTTCTCTCAATGATACCAATTATTCTCATTCTACTTACCATTATTTCAAAGAATTCTCAAGTAATACAAAATATGAATCATTTATTTGAACATAATGCTTTGGATCAATTAAAATGATATATTTTGAAGGTGTTCTTGCATTCAAAGCATGCTAAACTAACAAGTAATTTTAAAAATCATAAAGGAGAAATAATTTGGCTAGAAGAAGTCAATATGAAGTTTTTAACAATGTTATGAAACACCAACATAAACGTTTTAATGGTAATGTCACTTTATTTTTCGGATTTGAGGTGATAGTTACTATAAATTACATTTTTATAGTCCTGAATGTTTAACAAGCACAATAACTAAAATTTAGGGGAAAAAAAGAAACATGGCAGTAGAAAATAAGACAGCAAAAGTAAATGCTGAAAAGTCAAGACAGATGCCTTAAATTCACCATTAAAGGTTTTTATTAGTATGCATAGGCAATACACATTGTTTATAATGTACATACTTAGGTATCTGTGCATGGATTTTCTTTACGAATAAATTCATTTTAAAGTGGCATTTACTAATTTTTAATATCCCTGTTTGACTACTATAGGGAGAAGTGAAAAGCTATATTTGTTCAAAATCATTTTGCTCGACCAGTTTGAAATTTTATTCTGCCAGTATGGCCAGTCTTAAAAAATCGAGCTGCTGAGCTGGTACATGCTTGTAATCCCAGCTCTCAGGGAATGTGAGGCCGAGTAGATGTTTGAACCCAGCCAGGGCGCCTTGCTGACTGTATTAGAGCTCTCGAGAGGAGCTTAATCAATAGAAAATACAAGTATAATTATGTGACAGAATGAATTGGGAGGGCTTACAAGACCGTTGGCAGGAGAATCCGCAGTGGAGGGCTGCAGGATCAGAGACAGAAGAAGTCAGAAGCTGCTCACAAAGATGGAAGCTTCAGAACATAACGAGATCCAGGAAGGTTGCAGCACCAGTGCAAGGGCGAAGGCCTGGAAGCTCCCTGAAGGTGGCAGGCAGGAGTCGGCCTTAGGAGGCTGAAGAACTGGCGATGCCTGACAGCAGGTGACCTAAGGCAATAGCCAAGCAAGTGCTCGCTCTGGTTGTGTCCATTTACTACAAGTGACTCGAATCTGTCTGTCTTTATGGAAGAGAGCAGTACTCCACTGTGTACAGATACCACATTTTTGTGTCCATTGGTCTGTTGATGGGTAGGTCAGAATCTTCCACAACTTAGCTGTTGTTAGTTGCATTGCTGTAACGCATGGGTGTACGTGAATCTCTGTTATATGTTGCTTTTAACTCTTTTGGGAAGATATTGAGAAGAGGTGTTGTTGGATTACATGAAATATTTATTTTTGGCTTTTTCAGGAATCTCCGTACTTCTTTCCCTAGTGGTTCTACTAGGTTACAGTCCCACCAGCAGTGCAAAAGAATTCCTTTTCCCCCACAACCTCACCAGAATCTGTTGATATTTGAGTTCTTGGTATATGCCATTCTCACTGGGGTAAGATGCTGTCTTCGTATTGTTTTGATTTGCATTTGTCTAATAGCTACGGATATTGAAATTTTTTCATGTATTCGCGGCCACTTCTATTTCTTCAACTGAGAACTGCCTATTCAGTTCAGTTGCCCATTTTTAATTGGGTATTTGATTTTAAGGAGTCTATTTTTCTTCAGTTCGTTGTATATTCTAATTATTAGTCTCCTGTTTAGGTGTAGGTGGTAAAAAAATTTCCATTCTTCTTGTTCCTTACTCTGCTGTTTTCTTCGTTCTGCTGAAGCTTTAATTTGATATCATACCATGCTTTGATTCTAGGGGATATTCATTTTGTATTTCTTTTACAGATGTCTTTTTGAGGAAGTCTTTGCCCATGCTTACGTGCTCAAGAGTTTTGCCATTTTTGTAGATTCGGTGCAACTTGATGTTTAGTGAAGTGACTCAGATTAAGAAGGTTAAATATAACATGGTTTCCCTAACATGAGGAACTCAAAATGACATAAATATTAGAGACAAATGGGTGAGATTTTGGGAGTCAGGGGGAAATGAGAGAATGTACAAGAAGACAAAAAAAGAAGGGATTGTGAAGGGATTGTGAAGTGGGAAAGGAAGGGAAGCACTCATTATGAAAGATGATTTTTTAAAAATAGAGATGTTTCCTTCTTTCCATTGTTATTGTATCCACTTACTAGCCTAGTAGTTGGTGTCACCCACAACATGATTGGGTCTCCCTTTGGCTTGCTGACCTACATATCGGTCTTTGGCAGACACACCCACTAATGAAAGTGCTTGACTAATTTGTATTACTTAGTCCATTCAAGTTAACATATTATGATTATCAATCACAAAGACTTAGCCAGCTCCTTGTTAAAGTGACATATGCTAATCTCATTTTTTAAAATAAGAACTACTAGAAAAAATGCCTTTAAATTAAAAATGCATTTGACGAGAGGCTGAGGTGAAGTTTGGAGCCATCTTAGTATTTGTTATTCTGTAAAATAATTTCCGAAGCCATTAGTACCTGAGAGGATGCCTACCTGTGTAATAGTTTCAATGATTTTAATATAAAAATTATATGCTGAAGTTTCTGGATGGGAGGGGTTGTGATTTGTTTATTGTTTTATCTTGTATCCTCAGCTCAGCATTTTACATAACATGTAACAGTTGACTAATAGTTGTTAGTGCCTGATGTAAATTGAATATCCAGAAATGTGAAACCAGTGTTATTAGCTTCCATACATATGACACTGCTCTGTGCTGTGGTTAAAATAGACCCTAAAGATGAAGCCTTCTGTCCTAGTTTTATGTTGAAATGATGTTGGAAGCTTTTAAAATACGTGACTGCTGATGGGGAGTTTTGTTTAATTATTCTGGGCTGGATTCCAGGGTCAGGGAATATCCGAGTTTCTTCGCATGATGGACAAAAGCCGCTAAATTAGAGCCACTGGCTTATATGCAGGATTCATGTGTGTCTCACATCTGAAGATAGATTAATCTCAGTTTGAAGTTAGACAAGTGTATGAAATATTCTGCTTCACTGCCTTCGTTTTCCAAATGAGACAATTAGACAGGTTAAATTACTTGTCTAGTAGTAAACATTGAGTCAATGTCAAAGCTAGGACGGATGTTCATGGCTCCCCACGTCCAGGCCTGCTTCCTTACATAACACGGCACAATTTCTCCTCCTATCTTAATGATGTGTTGTTATGTGGGAGGCAAAGATGACTGCTTCAAAAATGTTTGTCTGCGCAGCTCCAATCCAAGCATAACTTTAAACATTGAAGACAAAAAACAAACATTTTATTTTCTCGGGTCAGGGTCAAAAATAATCCTCACAAGCATTTGTGGCTTATATAATGCCATTAGTTAACTCAAGAAATAGCATTGTTAGTATAAGATGTCGTGCCTAACTCTGGCCACAAATACAAAAGTAACAGAGAGTAGGTTTGATTCTTAATTTAACTGGTTGTTAATGAGACAGCAAGATGATAAGCACCTAAAACTGTGCCACACCTGAATGTGACATAATGTTAAGCTATCCTACACATAATTCTCATTCTGCAACACCAAAAACATAAAGGACAGCCAATCACCTGAGTGGTTTACTGTAGCTAGGCTTCTATGAACCTTGAGAGGAAAGAGGAGAAAATAATTGGTTGACCTGATCTTTTCAGCCATTAAATACTTTTCAAATTGAAAACATTGTTCAGATTTTCATCTCCTCGTAATTTAGGCTATTTCATTATGGGACTGTCTGCCTGTGTCAGTTTTTCTAATGTAAGGTGCTGTTTTATGATAATGTTTAGTAGCGATTGTGAGATCTTTTCCTAGGCACTCCATCAAATAGATTTTATGTATGTATATTTACATATGTAAATGGAAACAAAGGTGCTTTTAGTTCCTTACACTGAAAAACTAGACTCTGACTGTTGATCTATTATATGACAGAGGAAACTTATACATTTTGGTTAATTTTCTTTGTAGATAATAATCGAATCTGAAGAATAATTGTTTATTAAGTGTTTTAACTTCAAATCATTTTCCCTTGTTAATATAATTTTCATAGTGTACCAGTTTGCTAGGTTAAATGCAAATTTCTCTTATTTGTTCCATTGTAAAAAAAAGTTTATGTCTTTGAACACACTGCCTTAGGTAAATGCTTTATTAAATATTCTAATGAGTTGCTCCTAAGGACTCTAGATGGCTTGTCACACTGGTTACCATGGCAATGCGTTGATGCTCAGAAGAAAGCAGAAAATACAAACTTCTCTCCTAAAACGTAGTGACAAAGTGTCAGTTTAAAAGGAAAAAAGGAATTTTTAGCCTTCTTCAAATTTATCCAACCACGTAATTTTTGACTGGTGTGTTCATTTTCTGAAATCTCTGATTCCTCCACAGTTTCCGTAAAATCAATAGGAACATTTTCAGGCATGTAAAAAGATTCTTAAATATTTTTCCAGTTGTCTTCCTAACAATTTCTTCCTTTGTCCTC
The DNA here is from genome assembly GCA_004027205.1 of Ctenodactylus gundi. Taxonomy (NCBI): domain Eukaryota; kingdom Metazoa; phylum Chordata; class Mammalia; order Rodentia; family Ctenodactylidae; genus Ctenodactylus; species Ctenodactylus gundi. The sequence goes on along the minus strand of PVKB01000636.1, from coordinate 206,891 downwards.
ACTGATATTACTCTCTTCCTGTGAAATGGATTTCAGTGGAAAACCTACTCCTTATTAGCCCGAGAGATAAAGGTGTTTTCTCAGTTACAGAACCCAATTGATCTTTCTGTCGAGTTCTGACCAAGGAATTTTCTTTGCCGTAACTATAGGCTTTCCCCAAAAGTGTCAAACTGTGACACTGTTGTGCCTGCAAATTGGACTTGTTGCTAGAATCTCTCAAGAGAAAGTCATGGTCCTGTTGTACAAAATGTGCCTAGAAAACTAATGACTTGTCTAGAATTTTATGGAACTATTATGAAACTATTATGAATCTATTTCATTAGTTTAGAAATAGGCAACCTGTGTAAGGGAATGTGTTATATAACAGATCTTTTATTTCATGTTATTACAAAGCATTTACATCCACATCAGCATAGACCATTGTGTCCTCAGTCAAGTCAATGGGAAAAATGCCAGCACTGAGAATAAATTCACATTGGCTAATAGCACGATGCCAAACTGCAAAATAAGAGTATCAACAAACATGTGATGGCACAATATCTTTAGTGACATAGTTTGGTCAAGCTAATTGCTTATTCCTGTCAGCAAATTCAATAGATATTTTATTTACCTGCATATGTAATTATGTGTCCATATATGTATAGCACACCTTCAGCATGTTATGCCTGTAAGGGGAAATTCCCATTTGGAATAAACTGCTTTTTTATACCTTAGGCAATCCTGATTGTTGCTTGAATCTATGCTTAGTGTCTTTTAATTCTTCGGTATAGTGGGATTTTCTTCTTATAGAGGTCATTATGCTAAGCTGAAGGAATAATGTATATAAGTGAGTCAGCTTTTTTTGTCTCCTGGGTTCGTGGATCAATATCCAATTGTTTATAATGCTCTTCTGGGGTTTCTTAGCAGATAAAGCTGTGATTACAACTCAGAAATTTTAAATGAACTGCAGTGAGAGAATAGGAAAAGCAATAAAGGGTATAGGTAACGTTCAAATAAAATTACTGAAAGAGGGCCAGGTGGTGTAGGCCCGCAACGTCAGCTCTTTGGGAGGTGGGATGGAGGATCACAAATCAGAGCCCAGCCGAGGGACCAGCAACTTAGTGAGAGGTGCTGTCTCAGATAGAAAATAAAAAAAGGATAGGGACGTAGCTCAGTAAAGGCCCTGTGCTCAGTTTCCCACAACTGCAAAATTATAAGTAAAAAATAAAATCAATGAAATGTGTGTGTGTGAAATGGTTTTAAATTCTGATATTGTCATCACTTCAGAAATATGACTTGGATGGATTATTTATCATTTGCATGGGTTTCATTCCCAGTGTTTACAAAGAAGGAGAGGGAATCTTTACTTCTTGAAAAAAAAATTAATCCATTTGATTTGTATAATCAATCTTCAAATGTCTTCCTTAGATATTTCTCTTAATTGGTAATCAATTCTTACTACTCATACAACTCACTTTAACTCTCATTTTAGAATCTTTTTCCCTTAGAAATTTAAAGTAAAAATGTTTCTTGAAATTCTTATCACACGAAGTAGGCATGACCTTTCCTCATAAGGATATCCTGCCAATGTTCCTATGGCTTCGACTCTTCTGCCTCACATGAGCCACTGTAGCCGCCTCCTGACCCTTGTCAGCCCAAATCTCTGTTAGTAATAATAGACTGGAAGTAGATGGCAGAGAGACAGCTTACCTTTATGACCCTTTGATTTCACAGATTCAACCTTCAGAAAATCATGAAGCCCTTTCCCTATGAGCCGTTTTGTGAATGAGCCTTTCACTCTTTCTGAAAAGTGTTTTGGGGCAAACTGAGTAAGAGGAGTTGGGGATTTATTTCAGTGGTAGAGCACCTGCCTGGGAAGCACAGAATTCTGGGTTCAGTCCTCAGCACAAATAAATAAATAGCAAACACACCAAAAAAAAAAAAAAATACTGAATAGAAGCATGCGTATTGCGTCAACGTTCACATTTTCTCCCCTCCCCCTCGCGTTGCTCCCCTACCCCCTCCACATATCCATCTCCCGACCTTCCAGCATCTCACCAGTTTGATTCTGGTATTTATTTACACTCTAGATTTCTCATATTAGTGAGACCATATGATAGTTAATCTTCTGAGTCTGACTTGCTTTACTAAGCATAATGGGCTCAAGTGGTATCTATTTTCCAACAAATGATTCAAATCTATCTGTCTTTGTGGCAGGGTAGTGCTCCATTGTGAATATATATTTACCACATTTTCTTTATTCATTTTAACATTGATAAATGTTTTGGCACCTTCCGTGATTTACCTAGTAATAGTTGTGCTGCTGTAAGCATGGTAGCATGTATCTCACACACAGGCTTTAAAATCAAAAAAGCCTGTCTTTATTCAGGCTGGAGCTCAAATTCTAACCATAATTTTTCTTCCATCATTGTATTTTTGTAACAGGAATTGTGATTGCCTAAAAACTATTACTGTAGCCAGCTAGCTTAAAATGTTTCACATTATTGTGATTTTTTTTCTAATTTACTGTGGTAGAAAATTAAAAGGAAGCACCCTAGAGTATTCCGGGAGGACTGCCTTCTCTTTTTGAGCAGTCATAGGTAAGTGACATATATATTTTTTGGATCTGCTACCCCACAAAACGAAGAAATTAACATGATTGCCCACAATCTTACACACAGTAATGTTTTATCATTCTTCTTTTGACGTGACAAAATGGGAATATGAAGGATATTGAGTTGCTTTTAATCTGTGTTGACGTCTCTTTCACACACGAGTGGCACAGCTGGGGTTAGAAATTATTTCTTAATTCCTAAGCCAGATATTTATTACAGAACTGTGTAATCTCTGGGGTGGGTTAGTGTCATGTCAAGTACACGTGGGGACATTTTCCTATGGTGTTATTAACAAGGCCTTGAAATAGAAAGAAGCGTTAACTCTAAGAAGTGTGGATGGATTTGGAGAAATCTTGTACAATTTATAAGTGGATCATCCCTTGTAATTGCTTCGCTGAGAGTCGCTGTAAACAGTTATTCTGCATTATGAAAGGTGAAAAATATATGGTGTAATGAAAAATAAACTTTTTAAATTAATTTCAGTAAAAAACATATTGGCATAATCTTCCTCAGAGGCTGCTTACTTTAAGCACACTTACACCGTCATTTTTGCCACTTGCTAAAGCAGTTCTGATGGTTCTACCTCATCCCAGCCCTTCGCGTACATCCTGGGCCCATGACACACAGCCCTAAATTAACCAGAATGTGGACAGGAATTCTGTCTCTTAGGGAAGGCGGAAGAGAAGCCAAAAATGTAACTAGAAGCAAAACAGCAATATAATTTATTGGAGGTTTTTTATTATGTTGTTGCCAAAATGAGTATCTGTGTAATAAGTTCTGTCAGAGAAGATTATATTAAAGGAATCATGATTAAGCTTGTCATTTTCCCAGTACATGCACAGATGAGTTTCTTTATAGCTCGATTTTACTATATTCACACAATATCATGAACAGCACGTACTTACAATGTGCATGATGGAAGATCAATGAATGTTTGCAAGGAAACAGGACACTGTAATGCTTTTTAGCTTTCCAAATCGATGTAAGATTTCAATATTGGATTCTTATCAGAAAGATTTCTCCTCCCACCTCCAAATTAGCACAGCTAAAAGGTTCCAGCGAATTAATGAAGCCAATGCTTAGTCTTCGGAAGTCCGTGGTTCAACTCTTCTGTTCTGTGATGTCTACAGACATTTCTCTTCACACTTGCAACATATTTCACAATTGATTATTATTTCTCACCCAATAATTCACAGGTTTATTTTAAAAATAGATATTCATACATAGTCTACAAAATACAGTGACAACAGTAATAATATAATATTCTGTTAGAATATTTGTGTGTTAGTGTATGCTGTATAGATTGGAGCACAAGATAGTTCTTTAATTTTTTTCCGATTGATGGAGCACATTTTACAAGAAGTTCATTCTGAGAAATAAAATCGGTAAATACTTCAATCAATTTAAAAATGATTAACAGTATTTTCTTTTTAATCACAGTTTACCTCTCCTTTTCACATAATACTTAATGTTAAATGCGTTTGTTTTCTAAAATTCAAACTCTGACTCAGAAATACAATTCCTTATTTAAATTGAGACAGCCCTATATATGGTGAAAATAAGTTATTTTAGAAAGTGCAGTCTTTTGGTAAATGGAATTAATCTTCTTTAAACTCAGTTTATCTCCTGAAAACCTTCAGTGATTTTCAGTGAACCCATAAGTCTCTAATTTCTGTGCATGAAAAATAGATTTTAGATCCTAAACTTTGAATTTGATACCATACGCAATAATTTTTCCAAAGTTTTCTTTTCAACAAGACAAAACTCCTCATATAGTTCCAATGGCTTCATGACTTCTCTCCACATTATTATTATTATTTCTTCCACTTTATATCTAAATATGCCTCCTTTCCCCTTACAATTTGCCCCAAACTCTACTCACAGATGTTGATTAGCTCAACTTCTTCTTTTCCCATGTAAGTTTAATCTGTTCCTTCTCCAACTCTTCATTTTCTAGACCGGTCTTACATAAGCACATGTCTATATTGGTGCTTTGTTTGAATGCATAAGTGTTTTTTCTACTCATAGGGCAGCAACTAACCTGAGATTGACATGTTCAATGCAGACAGGCTTTACATTTATCCTAGGATGCACACATAGGCTTGAAATAAAATATGCAAGTTAGGAAAACTTTAAACTTGAAAGTGTCTGAAGATGTCAAAGTAGGTCACCTGACCTTAGGATATCCCCAAGAATATCTTTATATCAATCAGAATGCTGGAAACCTATATAGAGAATTTACCAGCTAAAATATCTCAGTGAGCTTATTCATTCATTCAATGTGTCTAAAATAATAGGATTTCAAGCTTTTACTCTTAGGTTGGGCCATGCAAAATTGCAAATTTTTTAGTCCAAACATGGTTGAACAATAACAACTTCACATTAACATAGTACTAGTTATAGGTATTAGTAAATAAAAGTGGATGCTTTTAAGAAGCTTATAGAATACTCAACTGCAGAATTTTCTTTGATGTTATTAGGCCATTAATGGTTTTAGTCCTTGTCTAAAAGGATCTTATGATTGGCTGTGGTCGGACATATATCCTTTTATCAGTCATTCCGTAAATATACCTTCCAATATTGTTTGGTATGCGACAACTGATAACTTTTTAAAGCATCACAATTATAAGGTTGAAATACCCCTTACTACTTCTTACCAATCTACTAAAATTTTATCTTTCAATTCCCATCATTCCTGTAAATCTGTAAAACTATATTCTATTGCATCTTAAATTAACAAGCTTTATACATTTTTAAATTTTTTGTATAAGATTATCATTTTGAATTTGTATCCCCTTCCTTTTTTTCCCATTTAATGAGACCATGGCTGAATGAATTTATCACTTCTCATGGTCCTGTCCTTGATTTTTAAGGCCTGATGTACTTATTGCCTTAGATTTTTAATTCTTCCTATTGAAAGTGTTTGAATTCTTGTTAGGTATCCGTTTATCAAAGTTGTTCTGCCTTCCCTGGTGATGTGCTTTCCTAAATTGTTTTCCATTCTACCTGCCCCTGTGGAAGAACAGGGCCAGAGAAAGACACATTGTACCAGGAACTAAGGCCCCGCAGCTACCTGCAAGTTAGAACAGTGATTTCTCTATTGCCCTCCTGATAATAACCTGCACATCGTTGGCTTTCTCTACTCAGCAGTACAAGAGCTTTTGTCCTCAGAAAATTGGAACACATTGCTTTCAAATCTTCTCCTAAAACAGAGCCCATCATTTAAAGAAATCAGATTATTTCTGAGTCTTTATGTATCTGTTCATATTGGAAATCGTGTTTATTGTAATAGATTAACACAAGACTTTGCAAATACCTTTTACAGGTTTTATTTGTTCCTAAGTGATATTTTATCATGTTATAAACCAAAAAGAAAAAAAAATTGGATACTGGAAAGTCCTACATTAAACTTTTTTAATGTTGACTAATAAGAAATCATTAAAGAGTTAGTTATGGCTATCCTTTTATTTCCCCCTCCCCCAAAGCCGAATATCAAACCCAGGACCTCCTGCATGGTAGGCTTTGCAATTATCTTTCTTTCGCCTTTGTGGCCTGGTGTTCTCTCAGGGTACATAGGCCTGAGATAGTTGTTACAAGCCTGAAATTTTCAGCTATTTCTTTCAATTGTGTTATGACCGACTAAATTACCTTAAAGCATTTTGACACTGTATGCTTATTGAGCTATTTGAGTTATCTCTTCTGGTTTCCTATAGATATACTTCCTTTAAGCTGGTTCAAATACCTGTCAAAACTCAGTTTTAGTTGTTGCACAAACCTATACAATCTCAATCCTTTTATTCACATAAAACCCCAGCATTCGTTGGCTTAGCTAGATTTTTTATGATAGATCTCAGATATTTGCATGTGAGAGCCCAATATAATTACTTCTGAGACGGTTTTCTTTTAATTTTTCTTGGAAGAAAACTTTGTTACTGGGTTTGATTTGAGGAACAAGTACAGCTTATCCAAGAATTTGAGTAAGAGGCATGCCAAAGATTCTTTTGTTGATTGGCTTCAACCAAGAATCCACATGGTACTTTTTGACCCTGAGGCCTTAGATACCAAGTTGAAATAGAGCACTATTTTGAAATTCACTAAACATTTTTGTGTAAATGACTAATAGACTATTATCTCAATGTGTGTACAGAGATATCTCCTGGCTTACAAAAACGACCTATCTACTGGTTTCTATGAGTTTATTATTTAATCACTATTATCTGATTTAAAAGGTATTTTTGCAGTTCAAAAAAGGGAAACCGTGGAATGTCCTTACCCTCACCAGCTATTTGGAAAATCAAATATCTCCTCCTGGTATTGTGACCTGATTACGCTGACTGTGTTTGCCTGAAGGAGTGTTGTTAGCTTGTGGTGTTCATGTTTGCATGATGAAGATCACAGTATATTAGTTTGAAGTGAGGAGCCTAAAGTTATGCCCGCTTATAGCAGGTAGATTTATTTAACCTTTTCAGAAAAAAAATGCCATTTTTTAAATCTTTCTGATAGATAATAAATGGCACCCTGGTTAGGGCTGAGATTGCTCATTAACTATTAAAATGGGGAGAGAGGTTCTTCAAAGGCGGATCGTGCTTTGTTTATTGATTTTGTCCACACTCAAAATTCTTCTCTTGTACTGTCCCAAAATCTAGTTGTGAACCATATAAAAATGATTTGAGATGACGAATGTGTTTTCTGATCACAATGGAATTATATCACCTCTAGTAATACTCTCTTTCTCCCCTATGTGTCATTAGAGGAACACGAATCCCTTAAGTATCTCTGATGACTAGGTCTCTGCTAGGAACCAAATTACTCAGAACCTTTAAAATGCAGTTATTAAATTATTGATTTTCTTAATCTCTAATCATCTCAGTATTTTTGCTATATTCCACTTGTCTTAGTTACTTTCTCATTGCAGTGACTCAATATTTGACATCCATGTTAGCTCATAGTTTTAGAAGGCCACTTGGGTGGCTGATGACAGTGGAAGTACATGGCCGAGGCAGAGGCAGAAGCAGCTCCTCACGACATCACAGAGAGGAAGCCAAGTTCCATCAAGCCCAATCGCATCTGAGGGAAGATTGCAGCATATATATATACTTCCAGGTCCTGTCTCCGAGGTCCACCCCCTTCTGGGCCCGTCCTCAGTGTCTCACCCCTCCACAGCGTGTCTATAATCCATCTACGTGCTGGCAATCTACCCTTCCAGCCCAAGCCAGAATCTCCCAACAGCACATGCTTCCGTAGACAATCCATAACATTCAAATAAATGAGATTTTTGCGGGACATTCCAGATCCGAACCACAATACCGATTATATTCATAAAGATATTTTTGTTTAGATTAATTTAAATTAATCCTTAATTTTTAGTTAAAGAATCATTCCAATAAGGAAATCATTTTCCAAACAAGCTTTAATCTAATGCTATGATAGGTCCTTTGCTGCTTCCTTTCTTTTAAAAATTTGTTTCCTATGAAATATTTATTGAAATTTTATAAATAGTAGAAATACCAAAAGGAGATCCTTATTTGTTATATGCGATAACCATGAAACTTATGGTTATTATTTCTTTTTATTCTTTTCACAAATACTTGGGGTGAAATCTGTTGTAGATACGGAATGTCAGTTAATTTCCAAGCTTGCAATTATCTTCCATTGCCATTATTTTAGTATAAATTTCATGAATTATAAAAGGTTCCATGAATTTTCCTCAGATTAGTAGGGTTTATTTAAAATGGACTTTACCTAATGGACGCAATCCACGGGTCAGACAAAATTTACTGATCATAAATAGAATCTCAGAGATGAACATTGAAAGTTTAACTCATAGACAATTCATGTCTTGACAGATGAAAGTAATATTCAACATAAATTCAGTTGAGTGGCCAGTAGGGGAAGATGGGCTCTCGCAGTTGCAATCAAGAAAGCTTCTTATTGTCGTGAATATTTGAGCTTCCTAACATAGAGGCCCTTCTTCAAAGGAGCTAGGCTCTGGTAGCCTAAGAATCATTGCTAATGCTCATAGACATCTGCTATGTACATCAAAAATTGATTTAAAAATTATGTTTCAAATATAATTTCCAGGTCAGTCATGCCAAAATATATTATATTGGTTCAATTCCAAGTTATTAGTATTTTCCAACCCTAAATGGAAGCATAATTTAAATGTGTACTGGGGCCAATTAGTGAGTTATGGGACTCATAAAACCTTTATTAATAGACACTCAAATTCAAGCATAGAAAAGTACTATGTTCTAAAAGTATGTGTTTTACTTAACTACCAATCTTTATTATTGTGTCTGTGCTTTAGAGTTTGCATTTCCCAGCGAACATCGCTTTTGCCATTACTGTTAGTAACGCACTGAAAGTCAAGATCCTTGGTGGAAGAAATTACATTTATTTTTATCTTTGCTAGTTATTAAAATGATAAAATTATTATTAGAACTCTTGACTTTTGCCCTGTACTGAAACTTACTTGCTCATTAATAGTTATTTTGCACTACCAATGTAATACAGCTTTTCGATATAAAAGGATGATTCATATACTAGGCAGTATGATTTGAAATATTGTTCATGAATAATATTTTGGAGACATAGCAGGTTCATTAGAGTCAGAAACTAGGAGAATATAGTGCAAGATCTTCTTGAGAACCCGAGTGGGCCACAGCTCTGAGGATAGGGATCAGGCTGACTTATTAATCATAAATAACTTTTAAAAGAAGGATGAAGCTGACAGTACAACTGAGTACACGTTACATGTTTGCATAAGCATGAAGGAATAACAAGAACAATGGGATGTAATTTTGCATTCGTTCTGACAGATAAGTATCTTCTACGCTTGAGTGGGAATGATAAATTGAAGTATTTAGAGATTTTTGAAAGATAGTGACATTGGTATATTTGAGCATTGATATTTGTATGTAGAACCTTCACTATCATTGAAAAATTAATGAATGGATCACAATGATGTTATCGATAATAGTTGTTCACGTTTAATAATGAGAGATCCTAGCATGCTTATTTTAAGGCACTTTTCTTTTTTTCTTCTCTGGGAAAACATAACCAGAGAAAAAGCATCAAGATTGTGTCTTAGCTTCAGATTTTAAATTAATCATTATTTATTTTAGTCTTCTATTTGTAATTATTTGAGGATCTGTTTTTTAAGGAGAGAAATGAGGTTTTGCAAAGGATAATTGTTCTTTCTGGCCTGGTTTTATTTCTCCAATCTTAGACTGATTTTTCAAAAGCTTATTTTATGTATTTGATAAACGGTCACGCTCCAAATCCAGTGATTCTTACTTTATGAAGAAGAAAATGCTGGTCAGCATACACCCATTCAAAGTAGGCTCTTTATATAATTTTATCTTAACTTTCTTAAAAATTATAAAGTGAATTATTCCTAAAATATATTTTTCTTGATAGTTTACATACATTTTTCACTTGACGATTTCAGAAAATTTGGGTTAATAAATGGAGATTCACTGTAGCTGTGGTAGTTTGTCACCTCGTACCTTCTCTGGGACAGGCCTTGTTAGTAAAGGTGGGCTCTTTCAGCTAACTTCTTTTTCCACGCATGGTTCCGAGGCTATATGTCTCAACATCTTACCTTTCAGATTACCATAGTTACAAATATAAAGGTCAGGAGGATAAGTAAGTTTTGTATTTAAGAAAATCGTCTGGAAATTGCCTTGTCTAATCAAATTTATTGTGACCACAATCCGGTAGCTGACAAGAAACTATATCAAATGGAAATTAATTTTCACCCAGTCTAGGTCATGAGTTAGAAACTTGTATGAAGTGCTTTGAGTGATCCTGGCTCTTCTAATATCAAATCCGTTTTCTCAGCCTTGAAAAACTTGGACATGGTGAAAATCGTATAAAAGCATGACGTTTCTCCCACCGTGTTCCTGCTGCAGAATTGTCACTGTTGTCATCCTGGCTTCTGTCAGAGGAACTGGAGGCACCAGAAACTACCGCAGCATTATCTAAAATTATTTTGATTTCAGTACTCTAAAACTACAAAAAAGGATTATCGAACTAAAAGAGACAAATCCTGATTATAAATTACTGTGAAAGAGACATCAACATTTACTTGACTTTTGAGGGGAATTCCATCTCTCTTTTTTCTTTGAAGGCATATATAATTAATATGCCACCGGATTATTACCAGATTATATTCTTCCTGATTTTACCTGGGCTTTGTTTGAAGTTGGCCATTTTTTTGAATCATTTTGGCATCTTTTTATTGATGTTTATGTGTTCTCTCTTGGGATTTTACTTAATTATTTAAGAGGTATAAGAAAAGAAAAATAATGGTTCAGAATAGCTGTAGCTGCCCCCATTAATTTTTTGGTAAAACTTCGTGTAATTTTTTTCCTAATAATCTTTTTTCCCTCCCCCTTTTCGGCCCTCCCACACTCTCCTCAATCCCCCCCGACTCCCACCATCATGCCTCATATAATTGTTCTGCTCTGACAAAAACAGCCCAGAAAAAATTTCTAAGCACAGTTACTTAATCATTTTATTTGGCTTTAGAAAAACAATGCAGGTGATTTCCATATCGGCATCTCTCAAAATTGATAGAATTAATTGGAAAAGGATTGGTTAAAGAATTAATTGGAAAAGGATTGGTTAAAGACTCAAAATCATAAATAGTTAAGTGTACTCTAAAAAACAAAAAAGAAGTTTTGATCTTGAGACAACCCTGTTTGCGGTTAGCCTTCCAAAAATGGATACCTTGCTTCAAATGTTACCTATCTCCAGTCTCTCCTCAAATGACAGCAAAAGTGGGATCCAGAACAGTCCAATCTAGCCATGCCACGCTACTCCCTCCTTAAAAAGGTTAGTTGAGAAAAATTTGAAGTCCCTGACTCTGAGTGCCAGTGCATCCTTTGCCTGGGCTCAGCCCTTCCCCGCTCTGCGCGTTCTCTTCCAGCTGTATCAAGCGACAGTCTCTCACTCCAAGGCAAGTTCCTTCTTGACTACACACCTGGGCGCCCTACTTCCTTTTTATCCAAATATTCTTCTTCTCTGACCCCTTTACCTGATTAAATCCTCATCCTTTTTTTTTATTTAACAGTCCTACAAGATTCACTCATAAATCACCTCTTACAGGAAGCCTCCAAAAGGTATTAGCTTGATCTTTCCTTCTCCTGTGGCCCAACAGCACGTGGCACATTTTTCTTACAGTTTTCTACTTATAGGTTGAGTCTCTTCTATTATTAAGGTAAATGCCTTATAAATAGAAAAGAAAACCTCCCATTCGTCGCTGAACTCGAGTTGCCGGGACTGCCCAGGGACACGTAGTGTGGGTCCTCGGAGGGTAAAATACAGTTAAATCCCTAAATGGGGAACTTGTACTTTCACAACAAGGCTCCCACAGTACCTCGCTGTATGTTTAATGCACAAAGGTCTTGGTGACATTTTTTCCAATATGACAGGAGAGATGCATATGCATATTGCATTATTGTAACTTTTAACAGTTTATGGTTCCACACATTCTTCTTCTGTAACAAAAAAATATTTGCTCAGTTTCATGGTTGTGTGAGAAAAAAATAAAGGCCTGAGGTTTCTTTACCTTGGCTTTTGAACTTTTTTTCTGAGGCTCTTAGGAGAGATTTATGGTTGTAGGAAAACAAGAAGTATATCACAATCTTCTACATTTTATAGCCGGCAATTCCCAAAGCTGTAGACGAAGGACTACTCCCCTGCGATGAGGACAGGGACATTTTCGCATCAAAAGTCACCAATCAGGTCAATTAGCTGCCTACACAAGTAACTCCCTGGAACAGAGCACATTTCTTTTTCTCAAAATATTGTTTGTCGTGATCCATTTTTCATCGTTTGGTAGACTAAAATTTTATTGCTTACGGATGGTCAGTTCACTTGGGAAGTCTGTCTTGAGAAAAAGCCAGCCACACATTCTTTATTGGAGAAAAATGGGGTGACAGAAAACTGGAAAGAAAAATGGCTTTAACTTGTATGCTAGGGCAGAAATTCAGGGTGCTTAGTGCCGTGTGCCTGCAGTACCTAGCGTCAAGCAGGTCGTGGTTCCTGAACTTTCTCTGTTTTATTGAATTTTAAATTCTACAGTGAAATCATGAAGGGTGGTTCTGAAAGCAGCTCCAGGGGACCACCAGGTGTGCAACTTTTCCTCCTGGCAGGATGCCAGCTGAAGACAGATGTGTGTGTGTATTGCGAAGCTGGGAGGATTAAAAGTCAAAATAACTCGATTGTAGTTCACTCAGAAGACTTGGCCACGGGATGCCACAGAGGTCGCTACTTTTGCTTCTTTGAATCTCTGTTTCTTCATCTATAAAATAAAAATTTATGAAGTGCTACCATTCCTGGTCACTGTTAGTTCTGAAGCAGACTGAGCTTAAATAATTCTACTTCTTATATTTTTAAATGAAGCTTTATTTCACCTGAGTCAAACCCCATTTCCCAACCAGGAAGGAAAGAACGAGTGGGGAAAAAAAGAATAAATAGAAGGAAGGAACAGATGGAAGAAAGGAAGAAGAGAAGAAGGAAGGGGTGCTAGAAGAGAGGGAAGGAAAGGTATAGGCTCAAAGGTGAGAGAGGATGAATCTCAAACACCGAGTCTGTGGGCGTGTTTTAGTCTTTCCAACCTTTGCATTATCGAAATTTCCCTTAATAATGCCAAACGTGGATCGCGCCTATCCATCACACATGCAGAAGTTTGGCTCATTAGAAGTAAACAGGTTATCACTGGGGATGTGAGAAATAGAGTTGCCTTCTGGTAAGAATCAACTTTGAAAATTTTCTTTTTAATGTTTTTATAACATAAACTTCCATAAGCAGCTGGGAAATAATCAGTATTGTATATCTATAGATCATAAAATTTTAAAAGAGTATTTTGCACAGCATACTATATATTACACACAAAATGTTGCTGGGAAGTGTAAACTAAGCGCGTATAGCTATATTGACCTTTATGGGATTTTAAAGTGGATTTCTCATTTATCACTTGGACAGACTGCTTTCTTCTGGCTCTGCTCTCCTCCTCAGAGCAAAATACCGGTTTCTTCCCCAGCCTGCAGACACATAAATGCATGAAAACATTCGTGCTCACGTGTTTCTTTCTCATTTCGTTCTGTCACCTCCAGCTGTCTTTAGCCGTTGTAGCTGCTGGGTTAGAAACACATATTCAACAAGGCCTTTGGTCTTACAGGAAATGGAAGGCTACTGGGAGATGGTGTTACTGAGCAAAGGCCATTGAAAGGATTGGTCAAGAAGGATCCTTGCGATATAAACAGCGATTTCAGTGTTTTGAGCAGGCAGCAGAAGGCCCAAACACGCACAGATGAGAACAGTCTTGTAATATTATAGTGCTGACTCTCATTTGCTGTGTTTTTGTGTGTTCATGAATCTTGAGAGAGAGAAAGTAAGGCTGAAAGTGTTTAGCCATTCGGGAGCAGTAGAGAAATGCTTATGAAGTGGTTATGAGCAAGGAATCTAATGTAAATTCCACAAATTCCAGTCCTGTCATTCTACTGGCTATGTGATCTTGGGCACATTAGACACATCCTTCAAATCATAAACATCTCGCCCAACGAAAATGTAATGACAAACATACAGTAGTGCCTCACTTTTGAGGGTTAAATCAAACTATGTAGTATGAAATTCATAATGCGAGTTTTTAGTTTCCATTAGAAACGTGGAACTGAGGCTTGATTGTACCTAAATTGCCACAGAATGGATTTTGTCTCTTGGTGTGCAGCAGAACCCTGTGTACAGATTCAGAAGTCTCATGAGATTGAGGAGATGGATTTTTAACAAGGGTCCTGGGTGATGCTTAGCCACCTAGAAAGTTTTAGAAACACTGCTTTGAAGGCTTATTCCAGATTTTAAAATAAAAACCCATAGAAAAAATAGTTTTCAGTTTCCTATTCAACTTACTGTTTCATACTCTCAAAAATTCTTCCCTTAACTTGTATGCACTTTTACAGAAAACAGAGTATGTAGATGTAGTATAATTAGAATGACTGTTGTTTCTTAGACTCCAGCTACTAAGTGTATATTACCAAGAGATCAAACCTTTGAATTTGTATTCTCACGTGTCTGGTTATTCGCGAGCCACAAATTAGTGATATTAATCCAGTCATCTCCAGTTGTAGGGAACATTTTCAAATTGAGAGAATAAAGAAAATGGAAGGACTTTTATGTTAGAACCATATAAATATTTAATGGAATCTTTTACTTAAGTATACCATGTCTTAGCCAATTAGTATTTAGAATAATCAGCTAATCTTAACCAAAATGCAAGACAGATTCACAATGTTCTATTCAGAAGGAAAACTTTGTGTTCTAATAAGTATTTTTCATTAAAAAAAACCTTTATTTCTTTATTTTCACAAATTACATTATATCTGCCCTTTTCCTACAGGGAATTCCAATGAGAATGTCTTTGCCAGGCAGACTACTTTCCTCATTTCATGCTGCCAAACCTGTGTGTGATTACCTAGCACATACATGGCATTTCCTACGCTCCAGTAGAATAAAAGTGTTGAACTTGAGCTTGGTGAATTACTTATAAAAGTTCTCAATAGCTAATACAAATGATTAATGATAAAATTGTGTTTTAAAAGAAGCAAGTACTGTTGCTGCTAATATTTGAAGAGACTTTAAGCGAGGTAAGAAAGAATCCGTCAAGTTGCATTAATGGGGTGATTTCTTACACCGAACTCTGGGCATGCCAGTAGATAAGAATCTTTCCTTGTCTTCAGCATTAACCAGAGTTTGGGAAGATTAGTGAACAGGAGGTAAGAAGAGAGAAGAATGAATATATGCGTGAGAATTTAAAAGTGCAGCACTACAGGTTTGTTTTTTTTTTTTTTTTCATCAGGGAAAATGCCTACATGCGCTTTCACATTCAGCTACTATAACAACAGGACAGAAAAACAAGTAGGGTAGTGATTGTACCCTGGCGTCTCAGATTCCTTACTGCATTTGAGTGTGTAAATAGTGCACGCAACAGGTTATATTACAAGTGGGCATCTCCTTGTTGCATACGTAAGTCAAAAGGCATTGTTGTGCTTGTGAGTGTGAGGGCCAATTTCAGAATGCAGAGTTTCTTTACTAATGTATGTCACAAATTGGGGTGGGCGTGGGGACGAAAGGAAGCAGCCAGGCAGGATGATCTTTTCCATGGGTGAAAATCCCATGAATTGCCTTCTTCTGTGTTATGAAAGTAGAATTAGTGGTTTGTGAAGCAAATAAAGCCTTTATGATGGAACACATTTTTGTTAGAGAAAACATACAAGGTCTTGATGACGGAATACTACATTGTCCTCGTGATCCTTTAAGATACAGAGTTTTTCTTTTTTAACCTAAGCAAAATAACTACAAATACTTTGATGTTATAGACCCTATGTGATTGTCTCATAGTTTGAAAGTTTGTTGCTTACATATGACACTCACATATGTGTATGTATGTGTGTGTGTGTGTGTGTATTACAGAATTTAAATCTGTATTATAGATGAATTGGCTATATATCATATATATATATGAATGTATATGCTACCTATACAAACAAACAAATTAATGTTACAGGGCCTATAAGTTAGTGTATCCAAGCTTTATTATATACATATTCATGCATATATGTGTGTACATACATATGTTAATATATATTATATGTACAATATAGTTCAAATACACTTTATGTATTTATATTACATACTGTTTATACAGATATTATGTATATGTTATCATACACATATGTCTGTTTCTCAGGCAAGAGTTTTAACCCCTGAGCTATATCTTAGTCTGATATTTCATGGTAGGTGTGAAGTAAAGCAGGAAGGTTCTTCTGTAATATTCCATGTTATGGATAAATAACAAAAATCACCTTTCTCTTGGTTACACCTTTGTCCCTTACCTACAAGGTGTTAATTGAACTGTTTTTTTTTTTTTCTTCCAACAGAATCTTAAGCAGCCAGATACCTGTTTTGGCACAGCAAAGGAATTGTTTATTTAACTTCAGGACTGCTGTTACAGATAGGATTTATTTCTGCTTTCTTTTTGTCTGACAGTTTCCTGTATTATGTCCAGTATCTGACTTTAGTGAATATTTTCAGTGGTTAATCAAACTCAGTCCCATCCTGTTGGGTATACTATGTTCTTCCTGTCTTCACCGATTGTGATCTCCACTGATTGTGGGTCTTCACAATAGCATGAAATACTAGTTTTTTGCTAAGACAGTGGAACTTATGAAATTTACAGACTGCAATTGAGGACCTAAAAAGCCACAGCTTCTCCAAAAAAAAAAAATTTCTAATAATGTCAGAAAAGTTAAACTTTGGGTTTCCTAGAAAAGAATATGGTATTTAATGTCTACTCTGTATTTGTACACTTTAACGTAGGCTTTTTCTAATGGGACTTAAGCTAGAGTTATTTCTAAAGTCATTTTTTTAGGCAGATCTTGCTATGTAGTCCAGGCTGGTCCTGACCTCACTGTGCAGCCCAAACTGGCCTCCTCAGACACCTAGCAGTGCTGTGTCAGGCTCCCAACTACTGGGATTGCAAGCGTGAGTCACCATGCTCGGCTCATGTAGTATTGAAGAATTGAACACAGGACCTTGTGCGTGCTAAGCGAGCGCTTTAACAACTGAGATTTACCTAGAAACAAGTTCTGAGGTCTTAAAGTTTTTCTTTAGATAAAATTTTCATGTAGAAATTGCTGTCTTGGATCTGGAAAAGCCCCCAAAAGTCTCATGTATTTGGTTGTAGTGGATTACTGTGAAACTGTGTGTTATTGGGAGTTGGCACTTGGCTGCAAGGGACGCATGCTTGGAGTTTGACCTGGAAAGACTGTGCGAACTCTTTGAAACTGGCAGCTGCCTAGGGCCGAGCTTTTAGGTCGGTGTTGTTGGCTTGTGGGCCAGGACTGAGAGAGGGCACCTACCCTTGGGTAAGGGGGCCTAATTGGTAGCTGGAACTTAGTAAAGAAAGGAAGAAGGAACAGTGACGCAGTTTCTTCCTGGGAAAGCTCTGGCCTTGCCTACGTCTCCAGACGAGGCTTGATCCGGCTTGGCTTCGCTTCCTGTCTGCAATGGATGAGCAGCCCTCCAGCCTCTGCCATTGCTCCCACCGCTGTGGGCTGCTCATGAACAGCCTATGGGACACCTTGTGAGACCATGAGCTAAATAAATCGTGCCTCTCTTAAATTGTGGATGGCAGGTATTTTGTTCCAGTAATGAATAAGTGACTAAGACAGAAATCGTTTTAAATTTATGGAAAACTGCAAGGAAATCAAGAACTTCTTTTGCTTTTTATGCCTGGTTTGTCTTATCAGACTCTTATACGACTATGTTTGTTGTCCCCATGAATGAGCCAATATTGATACATAATTACTAAGTAAATCCCAGGTCTCACATGTTTAAAATGCATGAAAGAAAAGAAAGTCATTTTAAATGGCTAATTGAACATTTGTTTATGTTTTAGTATAAACCAATGAGTGTATTGTCTGCAATAAAAATAATATTTCACATTCATTCATAAGAAATCATTCTGTGATTCAGAGTAAATGACGTAATAGTATATCACAAACAAACTGCGTCATGGATGCTCTTCTACTGAAATTCACTCCACTAGTATGTTGACTTAGATAATCAATACTTAAAGTGTCACCTCTAAAATTCCACAATAAGCATGGTATGTTTCAAAGGACTTGGACAGAAAAAGTCTGTTCCCATTAGATTTTTTTGAAAAACAAGTACTGTCTTGCAAGGCCAACCTTGCAAGTAATCAGTAATAAATATTGCAATCAGTAATAAATATCATTGTCTCAGGATCAAGCCTGTGTTAGGCAATTTACAAGCTACTTGAAATACATTATATCTGATTCTACCAACAATATCTCAAAATTTGACTCTGTATTGTAGATGCAAACCTTGAAACCCAGCACAGCAAGAACCTTAGGTTTGCACAGCGAGGGGGTGATGGGTGTAGATCAGGAGGAGGAAGCAGGAGCAGATGAAGGAAGAGGAAAGAAAGGTAGGCAGACTGATCTCCTAAAGTACAAAACACATTTAAAAACTCATATTTCTAACAAGATTTAGTATTTAAATTAAGATCCTGATAATTAGAATGGAATGCCTTCCTACTTTGAATTATGTAAACAAGGTTGATTGATCTAAATTGCCACTTTCTCAAATAGATTATTTTTTAAATTGTGTCACCAAGAGGTTTCAGAAAAATGGTAAGGCCCTACTTTAATAAGAAAAACTCCTATAAAATGTGAGAGTATTAATAAAGTGTATGTGACTTGCTTCTGTATCTCACAAAAAGGATATTTGGGTCACTTATTTATAAAGAGTCTAAGATACAAGGTAGGACTGGTAGTGCAGGTCAGTAATCCCAGCACGCTGAGAGGCTGAGGCAGGAGGATCACAAGTTCAAGCCTAGCACGGGCAATTTACAAACTTAGTGAGATCTTGTCTTGTAACGAAAAAGTAAACAAAAGAAAAGAAAGATGGGGATGTAGCTCCATGTAAAGGCCCTGGCTCCAATACTCAGTACCGCAAAAATAAGTAAATAATAATGAAGAGGCTGAGATATGAAAATTATATTAAAAATTATAGAATTGGTGTACATTAGGTGTCTGAAAATATATTATACTCCTAATTTACCATAGCTCTGAGATTCAGTTATCCAAGATTTCTACATGGGGAAAACAGGAAATTTCCTATTGACTTAGTAATATACATGATTGTATCTTTATTGTTTAAAGGAGTATCTGAGGGAAATGCAGAGCCATCCCCCATCTCCTGCCCCTGCATTCTTTTCTTGATTAGGGAGTAACTAAGTACATCTGAGAGCAGCATCCAAACATGTGTTATCCTTTGTTAATTACTGTCATTTCTCTGTTTGATTATCATAGCTGGAATCTCGCCAATTTTGAGTCTCCAACTGAGGGCCATTGCATGTTTTGAAAGCGTAGGGAATGGTCCACGTTTATTAAGGTTTGCTTTTAAATGTAAGCATTATATTTTGGATAAAATTCTCAGGAAATGCTTTGGTTCTGGAACTATTTGTTAAAAATTAATTTTCTGAACCACAAAACACAATGAAGTTCATTCTAAACTATTTTCTGTTGCGTTGGATTCAGAATCTCTTCCTTCTCCATGACCTCATACACACAACTTGAGATTTCATGTCTGTCCTAAGGAAACACAAGAATATTAAGCCTTGGTCTACTGCAGGTGGATGAGTGTCGCAATAAAATTGCACCTGTCGATTAATATTACTCTCTTCATTGATAAAATATTTAAATATATAATAATTATATTTTTGTTGACAAAAACATACTTTTATAAGCACCTTCATTTTCTTTGTAATACTATTGAAGGAAGATAGATGATTCTCAAGAGAAATGACATAAATAGTCTCAGCTGTCACTTACTTCTGCTGAGGTCACATCAGTGAAGGACACGGGGGGGGGGTTGCTTCCTTCTTCCTCATCACTGCATGGAGAGTTACTCTTCTTCATAAAGACTGAGATACACGAGGCATAACTCATAGAAGCGACCTGACTTCCAATCGATTACAATCCTCTTTAAACGCTAGGGAGAGAACTAACTAACTCTAGGGACTAGAGTTTTGGATCAGTGTTTAAATTACAACTCTTCATGAGGTAACTTTGCTAAAGAGAGACAACTGGACAAAAGGGTTCATGGAGGTAAAAGGGTGAACCACATGGATAGGGAGGGGAAAAAGCATCAGGTAGAAGAACACATGCAAAGGTCCTGAGAACAGGCCGTGTTTGCAATCTGAAGACATGACCTGTGACCTTGTTCATAGGAGTACATCAAATATTTAGTTAGCCAATATATTCAAGCATTACCATATTTAGTGTTTTTCTGTACATTATAGTCTAATATAATTGTTTACACTTTTTACCCTTACATAAAATACTTTTATTTCATATGGTATTAAAATATACTTCACATACTGAAAGTAGATGGATCACTTAATATATAGAATTCTACATCATTTAGAGATTCATTTTTGCAACTATTCATATTAATACTTCTACAGATTGTAACCATTCTTCCTACCGAATGGTGAATTGCTTTTCTTAGGTGTGGAATTGATGGTGAAGCGGCACTTTTTGCCTATTCTCATTAGGCTCTGTGCAGAAAAATATTCTTCAATCCCTCTTCTTTTATTTTTGCTATGCTGGAGAGTTTTCCTCAGAAGAGAGAGGAAATTTCTGAAAACATTACACATAAAAGGTTATTTGTCCTATTGCCAGCTTACTGATCAAAGTTCAGCAAGTAAACAGAGCTCACAGGCAAAAGCTCCCCTTTAAAATCATCGCCGATAATTGAAACAGTACACAAAGAGCACATTCGGTGAAATAATAATCTCATATTGCTTTTTCAAATTGGGATGCATATATTTTTCTTGTGAATATGAAACCCCTGACAGATTTATTCCCCAAAGCCTCTTTCTTGAGGCTTGTCCAGCTCCGTGAGCTAGTTCTGCCCAGTGCTCTGGTACTGCTGTAGGAGTTCAGGGGAGGAAGACCTCTCACTGAGTGGGGCTGGGGACACTCCAGTCCCCGTCCCTTGCTTCTTTGGCCGCTGCGCCGAGAGAAACAATGACAGTTTTCTTTGTGTCTAAAACTAGAAAAAATAAATCACAAACCCAAAACTATTAAAACTTCTGAAAGTGTCCGAGCACCGGCCTGTTCCATCAAGCTCTATGTGAATGGCCTTGGAATTTATATCCTGAAAGGTGATTTATCCCACGGGGTTCAGAGGAGTGCAATTAACCAGTGATTTAAGCATTCAAGTGGATATGAAGTTGGACTCAACTATAGCTAATGTGTAATTTTCTAACAAGTTCTAAAATTACCCTTGAAAATTAAAACACTTGTTCATGCAAATGCTTATGGAATAGCCACTGTTCGGAAGGATATGAAGCTCACAGACCTTGTGGTTAAATGCAGACACACTGGCTTTAATTATTCAGTGAAAAATGCAGGTGCCATGAAATAAGAATGTATAAATTGTAATCCTGACTCCAACTTTTAGTACTTGAGCCGCTTGGAAATTTGGGGGTGGTAACAATCACCTGACACGGATGTGGTAAAGTTCAAGTGAGGCTGGCTGTGTTCTCAGATTCTTTCAGTCTGGCTTCTAAACTTCCTGATTAGATGTCTAGCAATGCAAAGTGGGAAAACATGGCGGGATCTATAAGCGAGAGATTAAAGGGTAAAGTCATTAATACACCTGTTGGTATTGCTATCGTATCAGAAATATTATATAAATACCCAAAAAAGCAAATACGAGTTTCTAGTCTTAAGGAGGGAGGAATGATGGTCGTTTGGCAATTCCTAGACACTCCTCGCTCCAGCGGGGAGACTTGACATTTGACTCTGCATGTGGAAGGTAGAACAGAGCAGAGACCATCTGCCCTGCTTCTCATTGCACAGATGTTAGGCATCACAAGCTGCAACTCAAATGCCTTTGCCTGAAGCAAAGATCCCCTAAGCTCTGTCTCCTTGGTTCTGTGTCCTGTCATTTTCTCATTTCTGGCTGCTTTGAGAAAGCATTTGGAGTGCCTGTAGCTTCCCCATGCAACTCCAGATGTCGGGAACCAAGATGTGGGCAAAATGTATGCCATCTTTTGAGGTCATGGAGCTAGCATTCTGGTAGATGATATATGTATGAGTTTATATTTTCAAAAAGTAATTTTTAGTGACCACAGAGTAGTGAGGTTGGGGCAGGCAGGGACAGTTATGAGAAAGGTCTGATGAGTTGATATTCACACAAAGAACTGTGGTATTATGAACTAGTTGTGGAAAAATCATTGCTGGTAGAGGGAGCACATGTCAAAGGCTCTGAAAAAGAGAATGCTTAAGTGCATGGAGGAATAGCAAAGAGGAAAGATTGGCTGGAGTAGAGTGAGATGGGCTCATATATACATCATCAGTGTGCAGACCAGGAGTCAACCGGATCTGGATGCAGATAAGTAGGAAATATGATATTCAAGAGGAAGGATTCTTCCAAAGAAATGTTTAGAAGTAAGATGAAACATTGCCTTGGAATCACTCGTTCTTTCCTTGACATAAGTTTCTATTTTGATGTATGAGTGAGAAACTTAGGGGGAAGACAGAAAATAAAACATTAGAGTGCATATCTTAAGTGTTTCTACACACATATGCAAACACACGCAGGCACAAAGGATATGATAATTGTGAGATGATGGGTTTGTTAATTAGCTTAATTGTGATCATATCATAATACATACATGTGTCAAAACATTAAGTTGTACATCTTGGATCTGAACAGTCTAACTCTCTAATGACTCAGTAAAGCTGGAAAAAATGGAAAACACTGTAGGCAACTCAAAGAGCCTTATGAATCAGATTTAACCCCAACTTCGTTTTCAAGTTTTATCTGAATATATCAAAAGTGGTGTTGTGTTCGGTTTTTGAGTAGATGTGTTGCTTTCCATTGTCTGTAGATGTGAAGACACTTAGTCAGCTGATGATTACAGTGGGAGAGCAGAGCTGTGTCTCTAGGCTCACACCTGCAGCTCCAAAGCCACAAGATGCCTATGGGGCTGCTGAGCATCAGTCCCTGGGACCTTTCTCTGTTCAAGCCATCTGCCTTCCTGGATACTTTTCTCAGCAAGCCAGGCTAATTTCCAGGCAGCACTTATATTGTTAGGTTAAATTTCGTACATCAGAGCCTTCGGGAAGCCCACATTACCCAGAGGGATTTACTTGGCTTGGCACACCTTTCTAAAGGAAGAGCTGAGAATTTCATATTACAGGTTTCAGCCAGATATGGTACAAAATGCAATTTTTTTTCTTTTTAAGCCACACTGGCATCTTAAAGCATTTCATTTGAAGCTTTTCCAGGACTAGCAAATGTTGGCCCCTATGTGTGATGAAGGGGGAGCTTTTATTTATTTATTTATTTTGAGTCAGGGTCTTGCTCAGGCTGGCCTGAATTCACTATGGAGCCCAATGGCAATCCCTCTGCCTCAGGCTCCCGAGTGCTGGGATTACAGGCATGCGCCACCATGCCCAGCTTATGTGATGCTGGGGAATCGAGCTCAGATACTTAGCCCTTGACTTAGGGTTTGCTCAAGCACTTTAACCTCTGAGCCATTCCTCCAACCCCATGAAGAGGAGGCTTTATGGCAGCCTCTTGCCTCTCGGCTTCTTGGCAGCTGCGTTTTTCAGAGATTCTTCTTTTCTCTTCATAAGGAAAAAACAAAACAAAGAGCTGCTAGTTTAGTAGGAAAGCAAGTCATTTAAATAGAAAGCTGAGTAATGTTTTGACCTCACCAAAATAATAATCATAATAACTACTTTTATTACAGTTGGGGAATGCGCTTAGTATTTTCATTTTTTTCCTTTCTGTTGGATAATTTTAACCTTCCTCTTGTGGACGATCCATGTACTATCCTAATTAGTGGAATAAGATACCAGTTCATTTTATTCACAGCTTTTTCTGAGCCTGATGTGTTTGTACTGTGAGGAATGTGCTCCCTAATTTGATCAAGGATCCCAACAGTCTCCTCTGAGGAACAACATAGATCATTTTAATCCTATTTCCTGGTATTTTTCAATTGTAAATTGAGTTTGCCTGAAGAATTAGCTTTTATATTGAAACAGGGAGTCTTTACATTTAAGTGACTTTCTAGCAAGTGTGAGTTGCAAGGTTAGCTTCAAATAGAAAGTGTTTTTCACTGTGTCTCTACCTTCCAGGAAACAACAGAATGAACCAACTTCCAGGGTTCATTTAGAATTCTTAAAGTACCATCATGCCTCGGTTTCACGTTTTACTCCTTCTAGGTTGCAAGTAAAAAGTGCCGATTGCAGGGGGTCAGTGAACGTGGCCCTCACATCTGGAAGAGGGTAAGAGACTGACCTTGTAGTAAGGGACTGGCAGTGATGATGTTGAGGATGGGCAGAGCAGACTACACTCTCCTGGGTGCAGATTTACAGTTAAGGTTCTAAAATAGTGTTGTTCAGACACCAGGTAGTCTTAGTTCCTTTTGGTTGCTGAGACAGAATACTTGACGTCCACAACTTAAGGGAGGAAAGATTTATTTTAGCTCACGGTTTTAGAAGGTCTTGGCCCATTTGTAGGTGTTTGGGAATGGTGGAAGCACAGGGCAGAAACGTAGCAGGAGAGTTGTCCGCAGCAGGACAAACAGAAAGCCAAAAGAAGGAAGTCCTGCGCCACTGATCTGCCCTTTCTAGGTCAAGCCCCAGTGTCAACAGGTCCCCCCATCTCTTAACAGTATGTTACGTGAACAGGTACTCTACAGTATCCGAATATGTGACGCTTTGGGAGGAACTTTTCAGATCTAAACTTTAACATAGATATAATGTAAGACTTACCAGTATTTAAGATATGCTAACCCTCGGCCTGATTTCTGTATATTAAGAGTAATATTTAATTTTTCTTTCTTGTCTAACCTATACATATGTTTTGTCAGGTATAAACAAAATAGTTGGTGTTGGCAAACACTTGTTATTATTGGCTAAGACTGGAAGATAGTAGAAACTGAAATGAGATGGTGTTTTCTCTAGCAAAATTTTTTTAAGTGCCTGTCTACAAGAGATTCTTATGAATCGCTGTATTGAACATACTTGGTTTTAGGTGCCTAAAACCCTAAAACACAGGGGAAAGAGACTCAACTCCAATGTATTTGTCTTCATTAAAAATATGAGTGACAGCTCAGGTAATCTGCCTTCTTTGCCAAGCTAGATAATGAACTATAAAATTAGAGTATGGTAACTATAACATCTCTTTTTTAACATATTTTCTGGATTCTAGGCACTGTGCTAAGCATTTTCCTATTTGAACTAATTTTATCTAAGTCGTAATGCGTGAAGCAGGTACTCTTTTATTTGTAGAGGAGAAAGCTGGTGTCAGGAAAGGGCTAACAATTTTCAAGTTACTCAGCTGGCAAAAAGTGAAGTGAGGTTTCAATCCAAAGCAGTTCAAGCTTCAGAAACCTACTGGCTGCTGCTCACCATCGCTCCTCTGCTTGGTTAAAATGGAGTGCAGAAACCTACCCCAGCTACCATCAGACAGTACTGAACAAAGCCCACAATTTCTTTGTGTTTGCTTCTTTGGCTATTAATTTTTTAAAATGTGCCTTCCTGATGTGTTTATTGTGAGCATTAAATGAACGAATGTGTGGAAGTGATAACGGTGTTTCTTGACACATAGTAAGCTAATACTACTAGCTAATATAATTTATTTTTACTGCAACTCCTTTAATCGGCATCTGATCATCTGAGCGCTAATATTTTGATGTCCCCGTGAATAGGTTCGTTTGAATTTGATACAATAGGAGTATAATTCTGATGTAGCCACTTAAGCTGAGCACACACATACGTATGTGTGTGTATGCATACACATAATCTGAGGGTACGTGACATGCTAAAGGGATAGTGGTATGTGTATGTGCACATATGTAGATATGTGTGTGCATGTGTATGTGAACCTTTTCTCATTGCTGGTACAAATTACATACGTACAGCATCACTGCATTCCCTGCTGAATTTTCCCCTTAAATTTCTATTTTAAAGAACTTTTCAGGAAAAAATATTCTTGATGATTCTGCAAATAGACTTTCTTGATATCCTTTCAAAATTGACACGTGATAAACCAAAATGGAGCTGGAGGAAAGGCTTCCTACTTTATTATCCTTTACACGACTGTCCTCCGGCCAGTATGTAGTTTTGATTTGAGGTCGATTTCTTATAGAACTTGGACCCACCAGATCCTGTTTCCTGTCACTTCAAAAACTTGAGTGCATGTTTCTGAGTCTGATGTGGTGTGTGTAGACGTATGTTTATAGTAGGGATTAGGCCAGTTTCCTTTTCCTTAGCAGAAGGTCTGTGGGGCACTGACACGAATGGAATGGGGCTCCATCGACCCTTAGCGTATTCTACCTGGCAGGTTGTTTAGAGTGTCTCTTGTTGATTCACTCACCTATAATGTGGAGATAATCATCACATAAAAAAGGACTGGGGTTGCTGTAGGCGTTAGAGTTTATGTGCAGACAAGTTGCAAACCTGCTAGGAATACAACTATTATTAAAATTACTTTCCTTTTAGAATGTAATTTATTGGAAAAAACTAAATAGACAAATAAATTCTTCATTTAATTTTCCAAAGCTCATCATTGTCATAAAATTGCAATGTTTTTCTTATCAGGAAATCAGAATAACGCTTGTTTGGATAATCTCATTTGAGTGTTCCAAGAATCAAATGAGATACTCTTCGTAAAGGTGACAGGAGACTTGCCAAAAGCTGTATCCAGTGGTATAGATGTACCAAAAAATACACCTGGGAGAAGGGGAGAAGGAATATTCCACTTAAGGCGAAGCTGTGCACTTTAAGATCAGCCAAAGGAAATTCCCATGTGACCTCAGGTGTAGGCAAATAGAGATTTGAGCCTCTTGTTGCAAATAAATAATTTTTGAGAGAGATAGAGGTAGTGATATGGGAGATTTCTGTTTCACACCTATCTGGGGAATTGAAAAGCTTTTCATACCCAACTACACTGATATAATAAAGACTTTGATGAATAGTGAAGAAGTATTCCTTATTTTCTGTAGCAAAGATTTTAAATTTCCATGGATATTTTATCCAATCAGTCAATGTCACCTTGGCGTGTACTATATGCTCTCGGAAAACTAGAGGCATTAAAAATGGAAAATATCACAGTTATGGCTGATGCAGTGATTTCTAGCAGATAGCTCAGACTCCTAGATTAAAAGGACTGTCAGTAAAGATTACAGAGAATATGATTCACTCCAAAATTTACAATACTGAGAAGGCAGTCATGAATATATTTGCTTTGGAACCAAATTATTTTTTAAAAAATTATTTCTGTGTGTTCAAAAATGAAGACCATAAGTTCTTCCCTCCCTTTTTTTTCTCTCTCCCGAAGATGGCAAAAGTTAATTTCTCCTTTAGTCTTCCTCTTCCATAATGTGTCTGGTGCTCTTCAGGAGGCAGATATATGTTTTTATGACTCTAAGTTTTCCCTGAGCATATAGTACACACGAAGGTGATTTGAAGAAAGTGTCCTAACAACATATATATCATCCATTGTCTGATTGGATACAGTTTCAGTGGAAATTTAGAATCTTCTCTACAGAAAATAAGGAATACTTCTCCACTACTCACCGTAGTCTTCATTATATCTAGTGTGGTTAGTTATGGAAAGCTTCTCAACTAATAAAAAATAAAGTACTTAAAATAATTCTTACGGAGGAGCAAAGGAAATAATTGTTTAAAGCTAAATGGCCATCCATAGTTTATAGAATGTACTGGAGAGTCAAAGGCGAACCAAAAGAATGAGACTTATTGTGATGTGATTAGTGCCAAAATGCACCTTAGACATTCTTCAGGTCAGTATCCCCATTTGTAGATGAGAAAATGGAGCCACACAATGAACAAGATAAACAGGAATGTCCTTAAAGGGTAATTTCTGTGTCTTCAATATCATCTACAAATACATTAGAAATGCAAATTATTTGGGCCTGTTACTCAGACCTACTGGTACTCTCAGGCTCAGTTATTTGCATTTCAGCAAGCCCTCCACAGCATTTTGAGCTGTAGCCAGAGAACCACCAGAGCTAACACTTCTGAAAGCTACTTTAGTGTTTTCCTCATCACACAATACTGTTTTTTCCTTCTTCTGCCAAAAGCCGTTTTCGTTAGGAATGAAAGGAGTAATGATTCACCAATAGCAGGGCACCCCGGGAAATAGTTCTGTGACACAGCTCTAAGGATGCCTTTGTTTGGCATGGGAATCAAAAGTGGGATATAACATTCTTCCAACTTTTACAATGTCGATGATTGACTCGTTTTCCTAATTCACAGAACCCTGATTCTCCTGGAATCTCCAAAATCTGTCCAAAAATACTGCACTAGCTTCATGCTGCCTAGAAATAGCTGAATACCTTGATTTAAATTGGCTGATTTTTATCTCTTCTATTACTTCTAGCTTAATAAACAACATCAAAAACTGCTTACCAGAGCCTAAGCCATCTTTTCATTTTTTTATGCTACCTGGAAAATACCCACCTAACTACTCTGTAAATTTATGCATATTGCTCTGAATTCTTAATGAGTATATTAGAATGCTGAGTATGGATCAAATAAGGCTTAATACACATTATGTTTAATCACTAAAAGTAGATTGCTATTATTGAGATCTGAATAATATGTAAATTGTCCTTTTGATTGGCTTCAATTTGTTTACTCAGATTCATTAGAATTCTCTCCTAAAATAATTGCAAGCGTCCTTATGCAAACAATCAGGTATATGTTTTTTAATCAGTGAATGCCTGAGGACACAATGAGAACTTTAAGCAGGAGACAGAAGCTGATTCATCACAAAGCTAATAAATCTTAAATGCAAAATCCCTTCAAAAGCGGTACCACATTTTGCGCTTTGCGCTTGTAATTTTGCATTCTTTCTTCCTAAAGAACCACAAATTGTAAAAACTTTAGGTCCCGTAAAACTCATATGTGAACTTTGGTGGGGATGTGTTCTCTGTGAATGGACAGGCTATTGTACATGTCAAATTGGGTAAAAGCTTTTACATTTATGCTCAATGAACACTGAGCCAAAATTAATACTCCTGTCAGCTTTCAAGTAGGTAGAAATGGTTGCCCTGTGAGCTCCTTGACAGGTGCCAGTGGTGTTGGATTAGCATTAAACTGGGTTGTCAGTCACTTCCCTTTAGCATTTTAGATTTCGTTCTCTTGCTTAGAGATAGACAAGAAGCACTTAGCCCCTTACTGTGGGATTAGGCAGCGAGGCATGCATTCACAGGCTTATAAATGTAAGTCTCTAAATGATTTCAGCAGAAAGACAACTTCACTTTTGGTCAAATCAGGCTCCAGGAATTGCAAACACTTTTTACTTTAAACGTATGAACAGAAAGCATCTTGATTCGTGAGTGAAGTCAATGCTGACCGTTTGCCTAATCGATACTTCTTTGATCTTGTGGCTTAGGTCTCTGACGTTTTGGAATGAGGGCATGATTTACATCTTCATTTTAGTGAGAAAAAATATTTTTTCAGCATTGAGGGCAGAAAACATGGTGTAGTTGTAAACATGACCGTGTTTAAGTAGGCTTGGTTGTTCTAACTGATTTCAAAATCCTCAGGGGGAGGTAGCGTGATTACTACAGGACTTCATGCTTGCCATATTCACAGTTGATGTGTTCCCAGGAAAGCTTTTGAATCAGTCACTGCAAAGAAAAGGGAGTTTTGAAGCAAAACACGCCTCGCAGATCTCTGAACAAAAACAGCAGCAATCATAGAGCTTCTTTTGGTGTAGGGTTTTAGACTCATGACATCTTTCATCAAACTTATTGTTAATTGGTCCTAGTAACTCTTAACCAAAACCTCTTCAGGTATCAAAAGTAAATAGTACATGCTACAGATTTGTAAGAATAATATATGTGAAAATTCTACGTTGGGTGTCTGGCACACACACACTCAATACAGACAAAACAGACTTTGTAGGGTTTTTTTATTCAATAAATAAGCACATTTTGTGTTTGTGAGATTACATGTGGGATCTATGTCGAGATCCAAAGTATGCTTGTTTGCACTGGAGGAACTGAAGTGGGGAGAGTCTAAAATTTCACGTCATTAAATAAGTATTGTTATTTTCCTATCATAAATTAGAAATTGTAGTAACTTCATTCCAGCTTCAAGCAATTGATAGATTTGATCATGGTCAGACATTAGTAAGTGATGGAACTGGAACTTAAAGGTAGGAGACCTGATTTCAAAATTGTGAATATCAGAGTACTATTAATGTTATCCAAATTCATACCTCATTATTAATATCCTTCTAGAAACTTAGTTATATATAATTTTATATGCATGTGCATGTGCATGTGCCTTAACATGGGTCATGTTAAGTAAGCTATCTTCCCTTTCCCAGCATGAGCTGCATCTTCAACTGTATAAAAATGGGTTGATCTGTGTAATTCTAATGGCTGTATAGACCTCTTTTCACAGACAGCGGGCTCTATTGATGAATATTTATTACATCCTATTTTAAAAATAAGAAAATACAGGTGAATTTGAACACCCTTTTATGGATTGCCTGTGCACTGATGAGTGTCTAAGTCCTAAGAGTGGAAACACTGTCGCTGAAAAAATTCACGTCTTTTAATTTTTCTATATCTTTCTAAGCAACTAGACAGACATCAGTGCATATTTATACTCCCATCCATATAAGGACAACGTTTCATCCTAACTGTCCTTTTCAAAATTTTTATATCAATATATTAAATTCTAACAATGCACTTGTGATTGTTTGAAGATGAATTTATTTTCATTTTATTTTCTCATGTCTGTGTGAAAAACTAGTAAGGTTATATTTTAAAGTCTTATAATCCAAAGAAATATTCTGAAAGATTGAACTCTTATAAATATATGACATTAGCAAAATTTATAATACCTTTAGTTTCTCTTACATTGTTTGCCTTACATTGTTTGACAAGGTAGAAATACCAGTGTTCAGAAAGCTGAATCAGGGGGATTGCCATGTGCCTGAGGCCTGTCTGGGCCCCATAGTGAGTTGAGAACTAGGCTGGACTACAGAGTGAGGCCCTATCTCAAAAAGAATAAAAAAAATACATGAATTCTATGAAATTTGCTACTGATAAGTTTTAGGTAACTGCCTAATAATTGTGAGATGGCAATAAAATGTTGTAGGGCCATAGAGTTTTGTATTGCTTTAAAGTTTTATTGGAAACCTTTTCCTGAAGAACTTTTTTTTTTTTTGGAACATGAATGCTTTTCTATTTTGCTAAGTTGTTTCTCTTACAACAACACATTCTGCATATACTCCCACTGTAGTAACTTTATTCTGGGTCAGCTTACAGACCTACACACATACATGTATTTCCCATCTACTAGTTCCATCACAGGTCAGATTTCACTCATATTTCTAGCCAAAACACGCATGTGAAGACAGTGACTTTGAAATCAACCATTAGATTTAATTTTCCCATTCATATCTAGGCATACTTTATTTAACCTTGTGAGATTTCATGCGTTTACTTTTGTGTTTGTAGCGGCCTTGAATGTGGCAACTGAGTTGAACTGCTGGCTGGTGGAAGGAAATGGGCACATTGAGGGAGTCGTTTCATAAAATAATGGGTAAATGAGTCATTCGGAAATTTTCCATTTGTATCGCTTTTATAACAACTCACCAAAAAAAAAAACATTGAGGTTGTGCAGTTGGGTGTTGTGAAACAGGTTATGTTCCAGGTTGTACCACTACCTGAGCAAAAAACAGCACAGCCTGAGACAGATGACTTCTTGAAAGGGGCTTACTGTCTTGATTACCTTGTTCTTCTGCGTGCTTCTGGTGTTTGCTTTTGTCTTTGGTTACGTGCTCAGTGGTGTTTCTAAGGCTCCCTGAGACCTCCCTCGTTCGGTTCAGTTGATAGGCAGAGTTGTCCGCTTTCGTCTATTTAAGAGGTGCTGGGAATCAGGACCAGGATCTTCACACTGAGTTACATCCCATCTTTTTTCTTTTTCTTTCTTTTTCTTCTTCTTCTTTTGAGGCATGATCTTGCTAAGTTGCTAAATTCCTCAGGCTTGGAGTGAACTTGCAATCTTCCTTCTTCAGCCTCCAGGGTACTGGAATTGCACACCTGAGTCACTAGGCCAGTTTAACTTTCACTTGTAAGTACAGTCCTGATTCACCAGGAATTCGTTTCTCTGTTAGGCAGATTTGATGTTCCTTAGGATTCTCTAGTTGTGTTCATTTTTAGTGTGTAATAACAGCTCAGTGGCTTATCAGTCTCGGTCTTATAATCCTTCCTTTTGGACAGTTGTTAAAACAGTGACTCTCTCCAGATATTTCCATCACATTTTATGATCGGTCCTGTCAGAGGAATCCAAGTGTACTTCAACTGGAGTATTTGTAAATGTCAGTCTGCACAAAAATTGACTTTTCTGTCCCTTTAATCTTCAGTCTTAACTCTAAGTGGCCAAGTTAACAACTTGAATTTTAAAAAATATGACCATTGTCTTCAGAAACCATTGCTATTTGTATGTTCCAATTCATACTTAAAATACTTCCCAGAGATAATGATAATCATTTTTCTTTGGCACTTTCTATTTTTAAAGATACTCTTCTCTGAAAGTCTTTTTCCAACTCAAAATTATGATTGAATTTTTCATAGTGAGTACAAAAGTCCCTGAGGTACAGTCTAATCACCTTACTTGGCAGTAAGTACTGAGAGAACAGTATTCTAAGTTGGCTTCTTATAGGACCAAGGGTTTCAGGGTTGGGGTATCAGATAGAAATGTGATTGTTTCAAATAACTGGACAACTTACTTATACCACATGATGAGCAGTAAATTTCCTACTGATCCTTTCATGTCATTCAATCATTGCCTTGGAATGAGCTACTAATGCCCAAATCATCAATGTGTTTATGAATATTAATAATTATTATTTCTGACTATACACATTAATATAAATCCCTTGTCATTGACTTTGGCAATGCTGCTAATATAAGGAAAGTAGAATTTCAGAAAGAGTGACATGTCACTAGATTAAAAATTATTGTATCTCTTAATAAAATATTCTTATTGGTATTATATTTACTGAGCTATTTATGTATAGCATGACTTTTACTAGAATAAAAAGTCACAAAGTGGAGGAAAAAATCAATGTACATTTTTCATGTTAGCTTCTGTTCTATCAACTCTCACGCAACTTGTCATCATTAACTACTTCTAGGGTAATTTTATTTTCACTCTGTGCACTTTAAGCTATACTTACGCTAGTGAAGTTTTCTTTTGACAATTAGGGATAACAGGTAGGGATAAAACACTCACCACTTTTTCTTTGAGTTAAGCATGAGTTAAGGGATTTAGCATAAATTACAAACAAAATGTAGACAAAAACAGATACGTGAAATAGACTCATTTGGAATTGGAAGTCAGCAGTTACTCATTTTCTAAAAAGCTGTGAGGCTTATGGCTTATTGTGGTTCACTTTGCTTTATCTCCTTGCCCCCCTTTTGATAGCTATAATTCATCCTGCATTTTAATATTTTTAAGTCGCTGCTCAACCATGTTCTCCTCAGCATTCTACAGAAGTAGCAAGTTACTCTTCCCAAATCTTTCCTCATAAATTTTGGTTATTTTTATTACTTACTTGAATCTATATATACACGACATATCGGTTATGTTGTTAAGATCTGTAAATAAGTGCCACAATCTGTGTATCTCTTTGGCAACTTGTGTCTCAAGTTCACCCTTAAGTGTTAAGACACAGATACATCCATGTTCCTGGCATATTTACATTCATTCTAGCACAATTCACAATAGCTAGGAAGCAGAACCAACACAGATGCCTATCTCAGTTACTTTGTTGCTGGGAAAGAACACCCAACATATGCAATTTAAGGGAGGAAAGGTGCATTTTAGCTCACAGGTTGAGAGGGTCTCAGTTCATTTGTGGGTGGGTGGCAAAGGTGGAAACACGTGATGGAGCCCAATCCAGAAGACAGCTCTTTAGAACATTGACTTCGCAGCTGGAAGCCAATGTGGGAGGATGGGGAGAGCTAGCCCACACCTCTCCAGGTTAATCCTCAAGCGTCCACCCCTTCCAGTGAAGCCCACTTCCCAACAGTACAGGGTTCCATAGGTATCCCAGCAAATCCAAACACCTGAGGCTTTTGGGGAGACGCTCTAGATCCAAACCACCACATTGGCCATCAGCAGATAAATAAAGCAAATGTGGGCTAGTACGCAAGTGAGTGATATTCAGCCATGAAGAATGAAGTGTTCTAATTTGCAGGAGAATGAACAGATCTGGAGATCCTGTGTTGAGTGAAATAAGTTAGACTCCAAAAGATGTGCATTATTTTCTCCTTTGTGTGTGAAGTCTAAAAAGAAACAAGAAATTAGGAAGGAGATGAATATTAGGAAAGAGAAAGGAAAAAAGATGGAAAGGGAGAAGTTACTCAAGTCAGTAATAGAGGAGTTGGGTGTGATCAAAGTACATTATATGCCTTGAACTCTCCCCCAAATGTGAAACCAGGAAGGAAGGTGGGGAAGGGGGGCAGTAACCTCAGGTATGTAAAAATGATCCGAGTACGACATGTATTCATGTGAATTGACCAAAATAAAACTCATCCATCTATCTAGCCAATAAAAAAGAGTGAAAATGATATATGCATATTGGTATACATAGATACCATTTGTTCATTTCGAATTCTGTCATATACTATTATAGAGACATACCACAATTAGCTGTCCTGCATCTCACTGTTAAAATAATCATTCTCACAGATTTTTGTATTATAAGTGATATCAAGGTGGTTTTTTTGTATAGTAGTTCTGAGATTCTATTGCCCCATATTCTTAACACTTGGAAGATTATTAGTGCATATTTATTTTATTGTTGCATGATGAATTGGAAATGTTATAATAGCTTTCTTCTCTTAACTGGCATATTTCTGCTTTGAAAAACAAAATGTGTGCTTTTTTAATGTATTAAAAGATTTTCTTAAAAGCATCTTTAGGTTTGTATGCATTTCCTTTTTCTTGTTTTTTTGCATTAGCAATTTTCATGCGAAAAAAATTCGAGCTGCTTCGTCCAACTCTTACCTATCTTAGTTTAGAAGAATCATTTGTCTTTTATGAGAGGAAAAAAAAATGGCCCATCTTGGAAGCCAGATAATTTCCTCGAAACTTACAAAGTGATACTCTTTTCATGAACTGTACACTTTGCTCTTTCTAGATTAGCTCACTGCAACAAATGGACTCAAGTCTTTGGAAATATCTGTGAGTTTGTTTGTGTGTGTGAAAAGATGTACCAAGTACATTTTAGGTCAAAATGGCTAACTTGCCACCAGCTTGACATCGAGTGCAGGGACTCCTATGTCTCTGATACTGTATTATCTGCATAGGTCATCGTAGGTATGCCGAAACGAAGGAAGAAATACATCCTCAAAATAGTAGCCTGGTTCAATCTTTCCATTGATCCACAAAACATGCTTATTTAGAATTCGAAACATATGTTTTTTCTGCAATAAATTTAATATAAATTTAGGGCTAAGTAATAGCTGTTTAAGTTCTTAAATTAATGCAACTAGAAAAAGAACCTGCTTGCCTAGAAAACTCTAGTCACTATTCTATGACACCCATTTCTCTTTAAAAATACGTGTTCCACATATTCCATAGGCTTTCCTTGTTTTTTTTTTTTTTTGGGGGGGGGGGGGCTTGAAGAAAATTTACCTGTCACCTTCATGGTGAAAATAGCTACTTTTAAATATGAGGGAGCTACTGGAGGGTATTTGTGGGAAATTAATGGGAATTCCCTGGGACATTTTGTGTGTGTGTTGATATGAAAAACCTGAATGCTTTCTCGTTTAGCTATGAAATACTTTGCATAATACTGTCAGTTACCAGATACAAAAGTTAATTACAGTCACATCTATTACACTTTTTCACTGGTTTTAACCTAATCCAACGTGTAATGACATAGGCAGCGAGGCTTATATTCAGTTGGAGACGGAGTCGCTCTTCACTTTACATCATATCTGTGTAATGATGTATCTAGTTGAAGTATTTTTTGTAAGTAACGAGATAACATCCTGTCACACCCAGATAGTATAGGAGAGGATGTGCTAAGAAGATACATTAGCAGTAAACCGTATCGCATTCTGAACATTTGGAAAATCAAATTTGCATTCTTTCAAAAATAGATGCAAATGGAGCCAGAAGAAAAGAGTGAAAAGGAGAATTCAATCAAATTCCCAGTCAAGAATATGAATTTGGGAAATGTTATTGTCTTTTCTGAGTCTAATTTAGCCTTAAATTGTCCAGCCTACCTCTTTCTTCTCTCTTCACCTTTCCACAGTGGCGGTCTGGCCTGTTGCTCGGACCAAAAGCAAAGCATCTGCTTCCTTTCTCTTTTTTCCCAAAGTACATGAAACCCACTAAAAAAACCCTACCCTGATTTTCTGACAAAATATATCCGCAGTGAACTCACTTTTCTCTGGTTACGCTTGAGCTCTCTATCTAGGTATCCTCTAAGTTTAGACTGTGAGTTGGTGCTCCCTCGATTTGGTTCTTACATGGTAAGTAGAGTTTTTTTTTAATCAATTTCTTCTTAATCCCCAGTTAAAACTCTTAAGATTTTCACTGCATTTAGATTAAAGTAGGTAGTTGAGGACATCTGAGTCTTTGCCGTCTCTCCCACCGGATACGACACGCCCTCTTCTGGTATCTGACCATTGCTCCTTTCCCTTTCTTTCTTCTCTGGCTCACATTCTCAGCACAGATTATCTCCACCACGTGGGTTGATCTTTCTTTGTATCAGCTCATCATTATCATTTTTTCTTCATTTGTCTTTGGGTTTAATTATTATGGCTTCGAGGAATCTTTCTTAAGTGTCTCGTAAACCTGTTCCTCAACCTGATGCAAGCCATTCCTTAACATAGCGTTTTGCCTTTCCTATGGGACTGCCTTCTATTTAAACTTATTTTATATTATTTCTATATTGACTATTTTACTTGGTACTATCTGCCCATATATTCTTTTTAAAGTTCCATGAGATAGGAATTCAACCAGTATTGTTCATCTTGTGTTGGCAGCATTTCAAATAGTACTTGATGCTGATTACGTATTTAGAATATAATTGTAGAAATCATTGACAGGGTCTCATTTTTTTCATAAATGTGTATGTGCTTCTCTTTGTGTGTATCTACATGTGTGTATTGTGAGGTAACTGTGCTCCACCCTAAGGTGGATGCGATGTTGATCCAGTGCTGATGGTAATGTTGACTGTGTAGGGTGCACAGGGGGAGCTGGCGGGGACGTGTGAAACCAACAGAAATCTTAAAAACAGAAGCAGGTGCAGGCAGCATGAGAGGTATAGAGTTAGGTTCCCGTCAGTCAGAGAAAGCTGCCGCACTGTGTTTGCCGTTCACCCTGCTCTATAGTGGTTTAAAATTTCGTGAAGAAATGTCAAGATAATTTGGAATAATTACTGGAAAAGTACTAAGGCAGAAAACTGTTTTAATGTGAGGAGGATGAAGTACTCCTTAGGTTTACATATACATTATAATTGTGTAGACTAATCTTTATATGGGTTGAATTTTGCAAAGAAGCTCTTATTTACTGGACTAAATCACAATATTTAATGGTGTGACATATTGTGTAACATTCAAAGAGACTTTGTCTTCCTTTATTTGAAATGAGAATCTTGTTTACATAGAGGTTTGCAGCTCCCTGGATGATACATACGTTAGCATACCAATTGGAATTCCACAGTGCACATTGTATCTCTAACACTGACACGTAAACAGACATTTGTAGTCAAATTACCTTCGTTTTCTTTTTTTCCCACTCAGAAGTAACTTTTTCCAGGTATTTGGGGGAATTAATTGGTTCCCATTAATTAATTTATTCCATTATTGGCTTAATAACTCTGTTGAACCTCTGGATAATAGTGTGGACCTCATTTGCCAAAAGCAATGCAATAGCCTTTTGTTTAAACAGAATTCTTCTGTGATGTCAGTCAATTAACTAAAGTGATTTTTAAATGCCTACCTTGTAAGCCACTTTCTACTAGGGCGCTGGAATTGAACTACAGGTCTCTATATTCAAGAACTTTAAAATGTATTTGGGGATTAAAGACTACCTTACAAAAACCTCTGAAATGAGTGGAAATATAAAAGATTACATAATATGTAGTCTAAGTACAAAGTGGTAGAGAAATCCCCAACATAACAAATGTTATTCTGGCAAAATATTGATTGCATTTAGTGAGAAGCTACTCAGGTCACTATCATTGTGCCTGAAGTTCTTCTCGTTAGGATTTATGGAAGACTAGGGCTTGGAAATCATTTGGTCTATTTTAACCAAGTCAACCACAAAAGGACTTAAAATCTAGTAAATCTTGAAGCTTTCTTTGTAAAAACCAACACATATATTAAGTGAATCATAATGCATTTTGAGAGAGAAGCAAGGAATGTTGATTACAGAACAGACACAGGGCACATATGGATAACAACATCATCGGTATGGCTCAGTGGACATCATGTGCCTCACCAAAGAAAAGCAGTTCCAGCCATCCGATTGGGGCTGTGTTAATTGTTTTTGTCAGATACAGCAGGATAATTTGAAGTTGATAGTTGTATATCCCCCACCAATAATGTCATAAATATCTAAATGACCCGTGGCTGAAAAAAGCTTCCCCATCCTTAGTCTAGAAAAAGAAACTAAGGGGCAGAGGTAGGAATAAATATTATATATATATATATATATATATATATATATATATATATATTCATTTATCTTGCCAAATATTTATTTGGTGCCTGTCACAGATGAGGAAGCGAAAGCTCTGTGAAGGGAGATAAGCCTAAGCCTATCAGACAGGTCAGGGAACTCCTCTCTACAAGGTCATGTGCCCAAGACCGAGTAGTGCAATCGGTTAGTGGGCAGTACTTGTACAGGGTCATCTAACCTACTGGATTAAAAAAAATCGATAATAGCCATCCACACATGGGGAGATTATTGTATATGTTTGGAGAGGATTTGGTTCATTTTTACCAGTTGACTCCCTTTCTTTCATTATTTACCCCCAGAGAAGTTAAGAATAGCATGTGTCACAATGGGTCCTGGTAGCAAAATGTACAAGCAAAATGAAGGAATTGAATCTCTGTTTGACAGGACTCATGATCTCTGTCTTCAAGAAATTCATAAACTTAACATGAAATACAAATAAACATCGATGACTATAAAAGGAGACATATCTGTAGTCCCATTCAAAAAGGGAACCAATTTTTTTTGTGTGTGATTCCTCTTCATTATCATTGAAATTCCTTCTGCAGAGCAGATTGCCAAGGAAAAATGTAGTTGGAGGGATTAAGGTAACATGCCTGTGCATAATTTATAAAGAATAGTACTTAAGAGCTAACTCACCACAGTGAAATGTTCTGGTGAAGTTACACAATACACCGAGAATATTTTGTTTCTCACTTCACTCTCATTAGCATGTTACTTTTTCTCAAAGAATAAATCAGCGTAACACTTTACTCCATTGTTTGGAAGTAATCTCTTTGTTTTAATATCGGCCATAAATGGCTTAACTGCCTTCTCTCTGGGAATTCCTCAGAAGCAATTAGCTTGCATATGCCAGGAAATGTGCAGGAAAATTATACCTATCGGCAGAGGAATCAAGAGAGGAAAAAGAAGTAGAATATAATCGCTTCCAAAATGAGAAATTGATTCTTCAACCCCATAGCCCCATATGTTCCAGCGCTGCGATATCCAGTAAGCAGCCACCTGTTACCTGTGCTTTGGAGCCCTGGCAGTGCGGCTGATGCAAATCCACACAGACTGGGAGTGTAAAATTCAAAGACTTAAAAACATTAAGTGAAACATCTCGTGAATACTTTTATGTTAATTGCATATTTAAATGAGAACACCTTAGGAAACAAGAGTTAAATATATAATTAAGATGAATTTCTTCTTTTTCACAAAATGCTACTTGAGATTTTAAATTGCATATAGGCTTGAACGATGTTCCTGTCAAATATAAAGGACAAAATGAAGAGGAGGAAGATTGTCACAGACGTGACTTCCTCACCTCGACCATGGCACTGGCTGCCCTTAACTTTGAAAATCGAACGGATGAAATGGAAAGCATACCTGCTGGTATTATATTTATGGTTGATTCATCTCAATCTGCTCATTGAATTTACTGTTTTTCTCTCATACTTCAAGAAACTCAGACATTAAAAAAAAGTCAAGCATTCAGCATCCATCTGGATCCCTGGGTAAAACAAACATCCACATTATAGCGATTCAAGGCCTGAGCCACACAGGGACCCCTAAACCTGGTTAAGCACTAACAGAAATCATTTTCATATACACTTGAGAAGCCCTGAGGTCATGAGAGAATCACAGACAAAGAACCAGCCCATGCACCGGAAATGACATCAGCGAAGACTGAACAGCGTACGGAGAATGCCATTCAGATACGAGTAAGCACTGCGGTTGACTCAATAGAAAACTAGAAACAAGTGGAAAGGCAAGTGTGTTTTCATTGTGAAAGCCTTTAGGGCTGAGAAAAGGAAGCGTTTGTCTTTGATTTCTTTGGCTGTAGGCAGCCTCTGAAAGTTATGACATGTCACATCTCAACACTGCGGGTTTGAAAAGTTAGTGTATAAATAATGGTATGGGGTTTACAATTGGAAAATTTCAATTAGAATACTCTTGTAACCCCTCAGGGAAATGGTGGAGTACAAGAGAGAATTGAGAGTTAAGGGAACAAGTGGACAGAAATGACATTTTCTTAAGTGTTCAGGTGAGGCCGGAAATGGGCACATTCTGTTATACTGTGTGTTTTGTGTCCTGAAATGACAGTACTTCCTCTTAATTCTCTCCTCAAGTTAAAGGAAATTCTCTTACGCTTATTTCTGTACTGTGCTAAGTCTGTCCAAGGAAAATGTTCTATCTGCGCTTGGATCAGAGTGTTAAAAGCAGCTCAGTTTAAATATTTGAATACAAAGTTACAAAAAAAAAAAAAACCTTTTTGACTGCTAACCAATCAAGCTTGTTCTGTTTATCACATTGTCTCAAACCCAAATTGTGCTTGCAGTACCTAGTCAACTTGGATATTAGCAACTGAAAGTAGAAATAGGGTAGTTATATATTCCTAATCTTAAGGGGATTCAATGAATACAGTTAAATCTCTAGCCACTGTTTCAAACATGATAAAAGAAAACTACCTGTATTCTCTCTGTGACCTGAACTGTTGTTCATACCTCAAGATAAACTAAGCATTTCTCAAAAGAGATACAGCTATTTAGGTGTGGCATGTTTTAATAAATACAAATGTGACAGTCAAATCTTTGATATATTCACAGACCTATACCCAGTATCGCTGAAAAGGAATCTCATTGTGCTCCCTGACATCCACTTAGGAAGGTTTTTGTGAGAAAAAAAAAAAAAGTTTACGACTTATTATCATCATGTGATAAATGTAGGAGCTGGTTCCTGCAGTCAAAAAATATCTGTGATTTAAACCAACTTCTCCCAGTGCAAAGACCACGAGCCTGATTTCCAGGAGGAAAAATAAAGAATCAACTTGCAGACGCTGAACTTTCTTCAAGCAAAACTGTAACGAATAGCAGCAATTTGATTCTTCCTTAAGGTGTATTTACTTAGTTTGAGAGAAGTAAGTGACACATTATATACACTGAATTCTCCTCCAAGTGTCAGAATTTTAGTTGTTTACCCAAAGAAAAATATGCTTTATAGCGAGTCCCTAGAGTCTGTGTTTTGAAGGCAAATAGTACCTTACAGTGGAGGATAAATTGTGGAATATTGGGATTAAATTCCCAGTCACTGAGTTCTGAAATATTAACATTTGAAACTCATACATAATGCTTGCATAGTGTTGCTTCACCAGTAAGTGTGTGTTCTAGAAACAGACCCAAACATTCATTTTGATTCTTCTCTTGTATATAGTTGTTTTATAGCCATAATATTTCCAAGATAACCAATCATCAGGAGTCAGTAAGAGAATGATTTAGAGATACTGACTGAGGGAAGGGT
The DNA here is from genome assembly GCA_004027205.1 of Ctenodactylus gundi. Classification (NCBI taxonomy): domain Eukaryota; kingdom Metazoa; phylum Chordata; class Mammalia; order Rodentia; family Ctenodactylidae; genus Ctenodactylus; species Ctenodactylus gundi. The sequence goes on along the minus strand of PVKB01000636.1, from coordinate 164,653 downwards.
AAAGTGCTTTGGCCATCTTCTAGGGGGAAGATTTAGATGGAGATGAGAACACTATCATTCATCCTACCAGTGACCTTCTTCAGTCTTCCTGGGAGTCTGCCAAACCCAAATCATTGAGACTGTGGTGCTCATTTTTCTTTGCATCAGATCTTGCTTTTGGTGCATAGTGGAAAACAGTATCATCTGCTTCTTTGATTTATTGTTATCAGTTTCCACTGTCCACTGGATAAAAGGTCCATAAATATTTGTTTAAAACAAATTTCGAAGTCTAAGTATAAAATAATCACATGCAATTTTTAAATACAACCCTATAAGCCCCATCCTGGTCTACAAACATTCTGCATTCAGGAATAGGAATAGAATAGACCTTACAATAATTTTCTGAAGGTATTCAGTATTCAGGTAAACAAGTTCATTCATAATTATACTGTTTGGTTTTACTCAACAATTTTGTAGCCAAAATTTCCTCATCTAAATAGAATCAACTGCTTTCAGAAAGGGAAATTATTTATTAGATTTGTGCGTGATTTTTTCTGATGAAAATTAGATTCCCATAGGAGCATATGCTCCTACTGGATTGAAATGTGCCCATTGATGATTGGAAATGAAGTAAGTTTTGGAAGTCAAGTTTAAATCTGTAGAAGTTGATTCTTAAGGAATCATAGAGGCTGCATTTATAAGTCACGTGTGAACTACAGTTAAATGAAACAAGTGAAATTTGGGTTGTCAACAGCCTAAGAAATATATAACACAGGTTTCAGCAAACACTTTAACTAGTAACCTGAGAATAAGGTGCTTCCTTTTGTTTTCAATGATAATGCCAATATTTTAGGAGTACCAAGGATTTTATGTAGATTTTAAGTCAGCATATCATGTAACATTTCTAAGTAGCTGGAATTTACATAGGTAAGGTTTGAACTTTAATAAAGTAAGTGAATGTAAATGAGCTGTTGCTTTCATTCAGGACCATTTCTGAAAGGCTGCACAGAATAATATTTTGTTGGTGGAAATTCATGAATTAGGGTGTCCTGGCACTCACCTCTGTCCTACTAACTGCTGAAGCTTATTGTTTTGCGATTCCAAAAAGGGGGAAATGATAAACAAGAAACCAGCATGTGAATCTGAATAAACTTTTGTAGAAAAAGGTATAGCTTACCTAGAGGGAATTGAATTGTGTTGCAACACTCAAAAAAGAGCTATATGATCCGTAATCTGTGTGATTTTTTAATATAAAATGGACATTTGCCAGTCTCCTCACATTCCCCTAGCTTTTCCCTTTGGTTCTATCTTTACATTCAGTTGCAAAACTTTGGAAGGAATCAAGACATCAGAAGGAAAGGGAAATAACCAAGTGAAAGGAAGTGATGTTATTCACAATGCAAAGAGAAACTTGTAGAACTTAAGCGTTGCCGTATTTGAATTCAAGAGAGAATTTTGCTAAGAGTAGGGTTGTTATCAAGACATGTACTTGGAATTATTGGAAATACCTGAGACAAGCATTATTAAGGAATAATTTAGCTTGAATATTGTTTATGAATAGAGATGGGGATTATAAGTTCATAAGTCCCTTAAGACATAAATGAGATAAGAGATAAAGAGATAAGTCCCTTAAAAGTCTTAGAAAAGTTATTTTATTGTTAATGGCTATAATAGCCATATACAGAAAGTCAAAATTATTAGATTTTTTTTTTACATAAGAGTAGAAAACCACGAATTAGCAGCAGATCTTTCCTCTCTGTCCACTCATTTCACAAAGAAGGAAATTGAGTCTCAAAATGTCCCAACCACCATTTTCCCGTAGAGAGCAGGTGACACGTATGGAACTAGAATCAAAACCCTGTGACCTTGTGGCTACTTTTCGCTTCCCTCTGTGTGCTGTCTGCTGTGCTATCGCAAATCATCTAAAGAGGATATTAATGTTCTCTTTATTTTCATGTATTCTCCACACTTAGATTGTGAAAAGAATATTTTACTCTAATGAAGAAAATTATTCTGTCACCAGAAAAAAAGGTTCTTCTTTCTACCCAGAGATTTCCTTGCCAAAAACTAATTGCTTAGCATAAAAATGCTGCACTTGTCTCATGCATTAGTAAAATCAATTCTCTCCTCTGTAATACTGCTCAGCCATTGTAACCATCAGCACTCTGGGTTCAAAGCTGAAATCTGAAGGTGCATCGCCAGACACAAAGGTTTGCAAAGGTTGACCATGTGTATTAATTTTAGGGTTGATTTTGTACTTTGTTAGGTCTCTAGGCATTGTGATCCTCTTCTGTTCCCCTCCTGTAACCCAACATTTAGATATGAGTGGGTGGGTTGGTATTGCCATTCCAATAATACTTAAAGAAAATAAAATGAAATAGGACACTTTTATTCATTCCTCCAAAATGTTAGTGAACGTTTGACTTGTGTTAAACATCAGTAGGTATCAGGAATGGGGAGAGATCTACTTGCTACTTTAAAAATAACTCAGTGGTTATGAAGTGGTTCGTGACTTTAAAATTAGCTAGTAGTGGATGGCTTAACAGAGACGACCAGAAGGATGTTATCAACGCATACTGAAGAGGGAATAGGAAAAAAAATCGTGAACTGGTTTGAAAAATATACAGCAGTTAGTGAGGAAAAGTACTGTGTGTTTGTGTGCAGAAATTCCTCATGTCAAAATTCCAAGAAAAGATGCTTAGAGAAGAAATCTACAACCCATGTCAAATGTCAAATCTGTGTGTTTAAAAACGGTCTCTACTCATGAGCTTGTTGATTATTACAGATCAAGCCACATAAACTACCAAAATGTATCAAAAATTTTAAGATCAGCTCTCTCACTGGAGAAAAGATAACTAGTACTTTTTAATAAACTTGATTTTGAGAATTTTTCTCATGAATATCTATTCAGTTGATATGTATGCACTAGCGAGTGACTGATTTGAACCCTTTATTAGACATAGAGAAAATGGAGAAGAGTAAGTTGTCACCAGCCCTATAAAAATGTTCAGCCTAATTAAAAAGAAAAGGTTGTCACCCAGTAAAGGGGAGTGCACAGCAATGTAATTGCAAACTGGGATGAAGGCTATGAAAGGCTGCAAAGCAACATTGAGTAAAAAAATTCATCTAAGACATCTCTCATTTCCAATTGAGTGTTTAATTAGAGGTACCGTTGGACCAATGGCCTGATTTTCAATTAGAAAAATAAAAGTAAAGAGATCCAGAAATGTATACTCATGATAAACACTGCTGATTGTATAATGAAGTAGCTGAGTAATTAAATATACAGAAAATCATAATAGATTGCATTGCTTTGGGTCAGGTGCATGCTCATCTCTCAGCTAACAGCCCCTGTTAATATCATAAGCAAATTAAAAAACAGCAACCCGACAACCTCAATTCCCACCTGTTGGGAAAGAAAGCCACATTCCGACATAGCAGGTACCTCACCTTCCTAATTTTAATTTGCACAGTGTGAGCCGTAGTTGGGTACTTCTACAAGAAGCCTCATTTACTAAGAAGTCTATTTCTGAATCAATAGCTACCGGCTAGGGATAGCACTCAAATTGGGGAAAATGAAGAGAGACATTTTCTCATTTGATTGAAGGCTCCAGATGAAACGAGATAAGGAAATCAAGAGGCTGCTCTTTCTCTGTTCAGAACGGCTGACAAGATTGGTAAGGCAAAGTGGGCATGGAGCCTTCATACCGTTTACTTTGATTTGATTTGGTGAATCACCGCCACAAATGCAGAAAGTGTCCTCCTTCCACAATATTCAGAGGGAAACGTCTCGTATTCGTTGGTGCTGGTGTTTGTTTGTTTCCCGGTTGCTACACGGAAAGATAGAGTCTTGAGACCGGAAATTGTGTGCGTCACCAATGCTGGTGCTGACTTCGGTTGTTCTGTTCTGTTAAGTGGATCTCAGGCCCACAGTCAGTGCTTGCCTGTGACAGAGAGAGCCAGTGACCCATCTACTTGCCATGGCTGTTGGTCAGCATTCTGTGAGAGGACGCTGTGACCCTTGTCTGTTTCTGCGACAACAGATACTGTGCATTAGAGAAATAGAACCGGATTACAAAGATCACTTTTGTCCTCCATGTCTGCAGTTCAGTCTGAATATAAGTTATCAACTTCTGAGTATATATTCTGGCATGTGGAGCTCAAAGTCATATTTTGAGTAAAGAAAAATTTTTCTTAATTTGGTTAATATCAAGATAAAATATTCTTTTTATCTTGATTTTTTTCATCCTAGGACCTTGAAGGAAACATACAGTGTCCCTAATGAGATATGCAAAGATGACCAGTACCATAGTTAGAATATGGTTTTCATGCATCTGTCAAGCGTTTATATGCTGAAATTCAATCCCTATGGAGGGAGAGGCATTAAGAGGGGGGAGTTTAATGTGACTATGATGTATAAAGGTGAGAACATCGGGATGGTTGGAACTGCACAAGGTCCTTAGGATGGAACCTCCATGATTGAGTTCCGATGGCTTTATAAGAAGGGTGTGAAAGACCAGAGGACGTCCGCTCTTACTTCCTTCTCTTGCTCTGTGACTCATCGTACCAACTCAGAAGATAATCACCAGATGTGGGAAATTGCTCTTGTGAAACTGTAGGCTAAGTAAACCTGTTTTCTTTTTAGTTTCCTGCTTAAGGTGCCATGTCACAGTATTGTGAACCAAACTAATACAACCACAAATTGCAAATAGCAGCTTCCAGGGTTTTTTTATATATAGGCTGTTTACAGTGGAGGAAACTTTTGTTGCTCTGAAGTGTCACTTTCATATTTAACTTAAGTCATCATTATCACTATAAAAGACAAATATAGTTGTATTAGTTATTATTCTTTGGGGAAACAGAATTAATGGAAAATGTCTATGTAAAGGGGAATTTATTAAGTATGCTGAGAGAATGTGCCAACTGTGAGATTAGGAAAAGAAAGTTCAGAAGGGCCATCTCCACCTGGAAGAGGGGGAGATCCAGCGACAGCTTGGACAGTAATATGGCCACTGCGGTACAGGTGGGTCAGAGTGGTGCCCCAGGTCCAGGTGCAGTGCCTAGTGGCCCTGTAGAACTGCGTGTGAGTCTGCACAAGAAGGCTGAAGAAACTGAACATTGGCAACTCAAGGTGATGACAAAGAGAGGAACTCTTCTAAAGGGGTGGTACTTCCACCCACCCCACTTCCGCCCTCATTGTCTTCTTATTCTGTTCAATGTACAAGTCTATTGGTTGGTGTAATCCACTTCCGGGTTTTTGGTCTTCTTTCCTTAGTTTGCTGACCTACTCCTTGGTCTACAGAAGCGAGGTTGGGTCTTACTGATCTGCCAAGTGTTTCCTTTTCCTTCCTTCCTACCTTCCTTCCTTCTTTTCTTTTTTTCTTTTCTTTTCTTTTTTTTTTTTTTTTTGAGACAGAGGCTTGTTATGTAGTCCAGGCTGGTCCTGGACTCACTGTTTATCCCAGACTGACCTCAATCTTGTGGCAAGGCTCTTGCCACCACCTCCCTAGTGTTGGGATTGCAGGCATACACCACCATGCCTGGCTTATTTGCTGTAGGGGCGCCAAACTCAGGGCCTTGCACTTAATAGGCAAGTGCTGTAGCCACTGTGCCATTCCTTCAACCCATTCTAGGTGTTTCATAGCACATTCAGGTTGGCAAAGCATGATTCCTAGTTTCAACAGGGAGCAACATTATGCACATTCTTACTAGTGTATTTTAGTTTTGACTTTTTCTGAAAATAGTTTAACAATAGCTCTGTCCAAGAATAATTTATGCAGTTAGGATTGATCTATGAATAATGTAAACAGAACAATGCTACAATTCTACTTACTGATTACCACAATTATTAGCATATCAGACACTTGAAAATCTCTTCTGAAGTAGTTTTTTGCTTTTGTGTTTTTAGTTCTAACGAGTAGAGTGTAAATCATCAATTTGAAGCCTATTACAAACACATTTCTCATGTACATTGTGAAGATCAGAATGACCAGACAGAACTGAGCTAGAATCTAACATAAGTACAGGCTAAACTCAGGGAAAGAGGGTAGCTCTTCAGATTTAAATGATCCATCTAAAGAGGGAATGTGAATTTGGTCTTGACTTAGAGTTTTGTCATGACTGGGTCATTGATTCTTGAATTTCAGTACAAATATCAGTCTCTTGTGGATCTTGTTAAAAATGAATATATTTATGTCACATGTAGCTACTAAAACAAACATCCACAAATAGGATGGCTTAAATATGATGACATTATTCTCTGACAGTGTTAAACCATCTTTGAAAACTGTTGCTTTGTTTTCACTAGGTTGAAGTCAATATGTCATAACCACTCTATGGAAGTTTGGCTGCCAGCATTCCTTTGCTTATGGTTGTATCTCTTTTATTTTTTCCCTCTTCTCTGTATATAATCTTTTCCTTGCTGCTGTCTTTTAAGGGTATCCATAGTAGGACTTAAAACCCACCGAGATAACCCAATTAATTGTCTTAGTTTCTTTTTCATCAGTGTGATGAAAATACGCAATGTGCATCAATTGGGAGATGAAAGGTTTATTTTAGCTCACAGTTTCAGACTGTCCCAGTCCATTCATGGGAGGCCAGCAACAGGGGAAGCTCATGGCAGAGGCAGAGGTGGAGGCAGTTCCTCACGGCATTTCAAACAGAAAGCCAAGTTCGGAAGGAAGGGAAGAAGTAGCATGTACCCTTCCCGGTCCTTGTCCCAGTGATCCACGCCTTCCAGGTCTGGTGTCGGTATTTCACACCTTTTGTGCTTCAGCCCCTAATCCACCACATGCTTGTCTTTTGCCATACACATATAATCTACCGCATTTCCATAAGCCACCTTTCCAAACCAGTCCCTCATCTGCTAACAGCAACTGGCTCCATAGATAATGCATAACATCCATATATACGAACCTTTTGGGAGACATTCTAGAAACTTTCAGGAATTATGACATTGTTATTTCTTAGGAGCTGTTATCAGCCTACTGCAGGGAGACAGGTATGGAGTATAAGAACCTGCTTTTTTAACCATTTCCTAAAGGAGGCTGCTGGTTTGTGGTTACCACTGTGATTATCGAATGGCTTGATTGTATTTTTACAATATTCTCCACCATCTCTCTCATTCAGGAAGAATTGTGCTTTGCTTTTTTTTTTAACCGAATCACACATTAATAAGGAAAATATTGGACGGTGTGCGATTTCTAGGGATGCACAGCTAAGAACTAGGATACTTATTTGGAAACTGTGTGCTCATTTGGAAGGTCAGACTGGCTATGATTTCAGAGGTTGGATGGGACTGTAATTCAGGAAGCAAGGCAGAAGCTCTGGTCTATAAAGTGAGCAAATGGGGTCCTGGACTTTAAGTTTGGTTCATGAGTGTAATGCCAGATTACTGCAACTAGCATGCCCCATTGTCCATCAAACCATGGCCAGGACTGACAGTGAACCTAGCAAATGTTGAGCCTGTGCATGGTGCGCTGGTGCTGGTTGCATAGATTTGGAATACAGCTTTGAATATCCGCTTTTAACAACCATCTCAAATGATTCAGATGCAAGTGGTCAGGCATCCATTTTTGAAAAGTACACAATGTGAGGATGGTGCCAGAATTCTCTGATTTATTCAGACTTGGAGTAGACAATAAAGGTCAGAATCTTGTTAAGAGTTACCCACAAAATACGGTATCTGATAAAAGGTAGTTTCATCCTTAAGAGCCTGTAGGACTAAGACTCCAAAAGATGTTTTCCAAAGACCTGTGAAGTCTGAAAACAGTTGAATATACAAAATAAATGTCTAGTTGCTGTTACGTGTATATTCCAATATGTGCTATATTCTATGTGCCATAGCTCAGCTCAATGTGCAAAATGCAAATGAGGACAATACATTAACGTTCCATTCTGTCCATCTCTTCTCAGGGAACTGTTGCGTCAGGTTCTGTGTTTCTTCAGATTTTACTAAATAAGCCTCTGCTTTTGGCCACACACACACACACACACACACACACACACACACAAATCATCCACTCCAGTTTGGCAATTCCCATGCCACTCTGGCCAAAGGAGGTTCCCTCCTATTGGACCTACTCAGATGACTTTCTCTCGCCCACAAAATGGGTGATGATAAATCAGATATGGTGTGTTTTAGACTGTGGTCACTCTAGGACTGCCTTGGCCTCTTTCTCTCTTCGGTCAAAAGGGCATGGGCTTGGAGTCACTTGACCAAAGTTGGAGGGGGAAGAAATGCTGAATGGTATTGAGTTCATTTGAGTTTTAAAATGATCTAAAGTTGGAAATGAGCCAGTGATCCTAGACGTAGAATAGTGGATCCTGTAGTTCTTATAGGTTCTATCAGTAATCAAGTTTTGTCTGCTCCTTGTTTAGGTAAAGGTTATGAATCACTTTACTTCTGTTTCATTTTAGCTCAGTGCTCACTTCTCCAGGTAAGCCTTTCCTGACCTCAAGTCCAGACCATGTTCCCCTCTCTGACACCTTTATGGAAACTTATGTAATTATTTTAATTTGTATGAATATTCCTAAGTTAAAATACCTCAAAAACAGAAACTCTATACCTTTTTGTTTCATGTTTTACCCTCAGTTTCAAGCTTGTACCTGTATACTTTTGCTTCAGAAATAATTGATGAATGAAAAGATTTGATCTTCATTTTGTACAGTAGAGGAAATATGGAAAGCAATGATCAGTGTGAAGATTTGAAACTAGAGAACAGATAAAAGGAGAGTAAACACCATCAGCTAGTTTTTTTAAAATTATTTTTCAACTATCCTTTTCCAGGAGAAAGTATAAGGTCCTCTTCAAGATAAAATAGTACTTGGCAACTGTCAGTCCTGTTCCAGTAGCAATACCAGGCTCTAGCAAATAATCTGTTCTAGTGTGTGATACATGAAAAAAAATGACAGTTTGTATAGCTGGACTTATTACTTCGGGTGGTGGCAGAAAGAGCAACTGCTGTCCCTGTTCCAAGCCTCAAGTGGATCAGGCTTCTTTAATGAGACTTCTCTTGGTGTCACAAAGATTTTCAATTTCCTTTCCACTCATTCTTATCCTAGCACGTGTGTATATTCTTTCTGGCTAGAAAAATAAAGTTGATCTTCAAGCGTTAAATTATATATTCAGCTGTAGGTAGAAAACCAAAAAGATTTGGCATTATACCCTCCTTTTATAAATTGCCTTCTAATGCATTATTAGTACAGCATTGATCCTGTGTTGAAAGTTAGGAAATGTTTACACTGCCTACTTCAAGTCGCACACGCTTACCAATCACATGAGATCCTAATTTTGCCTTTGCCAATATTATCTGGCTATTCCTGTTCTCACAGACCCGTTTATTTGAGTCCAATCAGTAAGGTGCTTGCAGTGAGAGGGAATGATCTGTCTTGACTAACAGGTGAGATACTTAGCGCTGTTATATCCTAACAAATCAGTTAGCATGACATAAATTTCTTTCTAACTACTCCATGTTTAAATGTTATTACATGAAGCTGGAGTTTATAGGTTGTTCAATTGTCATCTTTCTCCAGGTAAAAATACTGAGAGAAAAACAAATCATGTTTTTTGTTTTGGGGGGTTTTTTTGGAGGGGAGGTGGTGCAGAAGCTTTCCATAAAGGCTGTGGCCAGCCCTGGCAGGTTCTGTCAGCACCAGTATGAGTGATCTTCCATGTGATAATATACATGTGTGTTGAATAACACAGTGGAAAAAAGAGTGTGCGTGTGTTTATTATATATACTCAATGAGTTACTGTGATGCTCCTCAAAAGAGGGATATATAAGAAGCAAGAAACATAAGAACGAAAATTCTTAAACTATAGATCCCTCTAACAGTTGCTTTGTAAAATCATTGAGCTATTTGGGAGAGAAATGGTAAGATGAAGTTGATGAAAACAGTGAAAAAAAAAATATACCCCTAGCATCTTAATACATGCTCATGAGAACTTGTAATATGCTTAAAGGAGGAAAGCTCTTTTTTAGTGTGTAGCCATTAGTTCAGGGAGGCTGGCATTATTTATCTATGTCTATTCGGAGTCACGTGGGGCAGTAACCCTGAAAAGCTCTTGAAGGAGCTCTCCCCTTGAAGTGCACTCACACCTACCAGGAATTAGAACCCAGAAGAACATGAGGCTTTTGGGTTGAAGGTTTGATGCTTATTGCTTTGCCTGCTGCCTTTACTAGGTTAGCGTTTCCGTTACTTTTTCATTGCTGTGACTCAATATCCGACATCCACAGATTTAGGGGAGGAAAGGCTTATTTTAGCTCACGGTTTAAGCAGCTCACAGTCCACTCAGGGTCAGCTGGAAGCAGTGGAAGTACATGGCAGGGACAGAGGTGGAGGCGGCTCCTCACGACATTGCACACAGGAAGCCAAACCCCGTCAAGTTTAATATTCTCTCATCTGAGAGGAAGGTAGGAGCATATACATGCTTCCAGGTCCCATCCATGTGATCTGCCCCTTTCAGGTGGAGGATTACACACCTGTAATCCAGTCTACATGCCAGTAATCCACCCCTCCAGACCAGGCCCCAGTCTCCCAACAGCACATGGTTCCATAGACAACCCGTAACATCCAAATACATGAGATTTGGTTGACATTCCAGAGCCAAACCACAATAGCTACTCAGTGAAAGTTGACCCAAAGTATTTTTATTTTAACATATTTCATTTTAATAATTAACAGTCTCATGCTACAAGTATCTGATGCTTAACGGAAGTGGAGTATTAAGTGCTCGATAGAACTTAAGTCATGTTCAAGTCAATGAAAGACGAGGAGACTTTTGGTTGTTGGTTAAAACGACAGGTGAACAGCTCAGATAGTATAATTTTTTTTCTTTCCAAAAAAAAAATCTTAGTGTGAATATGAAACAGCTATGAGAAATCCAGCCGGTAAGTGGAGATGGTTTGGGCCAACTGAAACATTCCTGTTTTACTTCACAGAGCAGCACATAGGTTTCCATTAATGTGTTGCTGAAACTATAAAGGCAGGTAGGAGATTCTAAAAGATAGACCACCACATGCCAGCATTGTTGATAATTGAAACAAATAATAAATTATTGATGAAAAATGATGTTAGGTAGATCACTGGTCCAGAGACTTAGGAGTCTAAGAGTTTGCTCTTGAAGAAAAGTGTGCTTGAACGCACTGGCTTAATTTCCTCTACATTTGTTGCATTTCTGTGAATTTCATGTAGGTCACAGGTTGTTAATCATGGAAATCCTCCTCTCCCACAGTGTGGGAAGATTTGGCAAAGACTGTTGACGTTTTTGTTGGTTTACGCCTGGGGTGAGGTGTTGCCAATGCCTAGTGGAGTGGCCCACGGCACTGCTACCTACCCTGCTGCTCACAGGACCAACCCTTGCCCCAAGGATGATGAGATCATCCCAGCGTCACCAGTACTGAAGGGAGGAAGCGCTACCCTGGGCTTGTCTCCGTCTTTCCATACAGCTCTATTTGCCTGATCTGGATTCTACTTTGGTTTAGTATGTATCCCTCACAAAGGGTCGAATGATTAATGTTTATGAACTGATTTTGGCTTTGTTAATTATACTCAGAAATTACAAAGTTGTCACTCCTGTTTGCTGCATAGCTGGGTGTCAGGAGCATCACCTCAGAAGGTATTTTTTTTTCCTAATAAAGGAGAGGGTGCAAGTCCCATTTAAAGCTAGGAAAAACTAAATATTTGGGATCTGAAGACATATTTTTGTAATAGTCTTTTGCCATTATAACCTTCTGGCTATTTTAATGCAAACTTGTTTCTGTGGAGCCATATTTTAGTTGCTATAACAACTTGATGTAGCTCTTGATGAGCTCGTCTTGCTTTAATGTTGCTTTTTTAAAAGTTAGGGTTGCTATGACTACAAAATGCTGTTTTATTTTCAGCAAGCTTTTTTCTCTATGTAATTTTGGTTTCAAAAAAAGTGTGTGTGCATGCGTGCATACATGTGTGCTTCTACGCACATGCCTTATCAAAGTCCACAGTGTAGTAAAACTGAGATATGAAACATTTTAAAAATGATAGTTGATTTATTTAGGTGCATATTGTTTTTGTTAGCAGATTTTCATAAGGTCAGAGGGGTTCAGATTGGGGTTATTTTTTCTCCTTTAAATTATGTAATGTTTTAATGACTAGTTCTCCAGCTCTGTTTTATGATATTCTTACCCGGTCCTAGATGTGCTAACCTGACCCAGTGTCCAAGATATTTAGACTTCTGCCTTGGGCAAATCATTTAAACTTTGAACATGTGAAATCATGTGTGTCTTTAATATGCTCATGATTCTAGATGGAGTCTGATCATAACATTGCTGATGGTAGGATGTTTCTGTCATAAATGATAGTATTCCCATTGGTAAGAGTTGTTCTCATACATATTTAGAAAGACAAAACCAAAAGTTACCTTTTCACTCTTATTAACTCTGTGCCAGTTAGCTGTATGAACATCTGCTAACCAACTATCCTTCTAGTAGAGTGCTATTCAATAGGAAAAAAATACAGCCATAAAGAAATGTAAAATTTTCTATTAGACAGTGGGAAAAAAGAGGCAGATGTAGTTAAGTTTAAGAATGTATTACCTATGAGCTGGAGCAAAGCTCAGTGAGGAGATCACTTTCCTAGGAAGCGGGAGGCCCTCCATTTACTCTCCCAGAAGCATATTAACAGCTGGGTGTGGTACAAGCCTGTAATTCTACCACTCAGGAGACTGAGGCAAGAGGATTGCCATGAGTTCTAGGCACCTCTGGGCTATACAGTGACTGCAGGGCCTTACTGGACGCTCTGTAGACCGGGCTTAAAAAATATCAAAATAAAATAATATACTACCTAACTCGATATATCCAAAATATTATCATTACAATGTGTAGTGTTTTAAAATCATTAATGAGATTATGTTTCATTTCTTATATTGAACCTCAGGCATTTAATGAATATTTTTCCTTTCCAAACATCTTCTCTCAAATGAGCCACAGATGAAGCTCCCAGTTCCCATATGGGACCAGGGATAATATCGTTTTGAGCATACTGAATTCAGGTCTCAGTCAAGTTCAGGGGCAACAGATGAGTTTTTTTTTTTTTTTAATTTACTGACCTCTGACTGTGTTCCAGACTCTTTGTGAGTTTCATCATGCATGGTTAAAAATGTCTATGTGGAAGGGGGGAAGAGAGAAAGTGAGAGAGAGAGAGAGAGAGAGAGAGAGAGAGAGAGAGAGAGAGAGAGAAGAAAAATAAGGAAAAGAATAGAAGTGAGCACAGGGAAGGGGAAAGGAGTGGACATGAGGAAAGAGGAGAGAAACAGAAAGGCCAAAGAAGCGCAGAATCTCTAACTGTTTTCTAGCTCTTATGTGCCACCTTCCATAATTTTTTAATTTTAATTAATTTTGGAGGAAAAGGCATTATATGCTATCAATATTGTCATGTAGACTGCTTGTGGTTGTCACCCACCTTCTTGAAGAATCCCCGAGGCCGATTAAGTTGTTACTTAAGTATTTGTTGAGTGAATAAATGAGTCTCCTTTGCTGCCAACCTACGTGAGTCAGTCCAAAACCAAGTAGGTAGTGTCTGTGAGGGAAAGAAAGTGACGAATCCAGCTGTACGTGAATACTGCAGGAAGTGGAGGGAAGAGGGACACAAGATGAAAAGCGAAGACATACAATGCAGGAGACTGTTACTCTTTCCCTGTGTGTTGTTTTTCCTTCGGCTGGGAGATTTTTATCTTTAAGTAAGCACGAAGAAGCACACGAATGCGTCAGATTGTTTCGGTTCCCCGCTGCAGGTGAGGGTGCAAGAACTTCATTGATGTGTCCAGATCTTTTATCACATGGCTGCTTCTGTGCCCCTCTCCTGCCTCTTCTGATTTGGAGGAAGTCAAATCAAAGGGAGCCACGTGACCCTTCCACTGGCTGGGGGGGAGGAAGTTTCTGTTTTCTTTTTAACCATGTGTCATCTTTTATTACCATTATTTTAGAAATAGACCGGCTTGTTACATGGTTGTTAAAGCTGAGCCGTTCTGCCGGGGATGCAGAGGTTTGGGTGATCTAATCTGATTTGGAAATGGGGGGGGGGGGGGGCGGAGGGGGCGGGTATTACAACTTGAATGCATTCCCAAATGAGATTGCAGATGGTCATCTGAGTGGTGAATTAAAACGTTTGATTCTGACAGCTCTTCCCATTACAAAACATTTCAAGGAGTTCTCATTTCTCACAGAGATTTTTTTGAACATTTCTAAAATAATATAGCATAATGCCTGGCATCTTCTGTCTTTTGGACCCTTGGAAACTGTTATTATAATCTTCGCATTTCACTTTCAGCGTTTAAAGTGAAAGGTGATTTTTGGAATACTTGTTACGGTTGGAGTGCCACCTCGAATAATGGTTCCACATTAGCCTGAGGGGTTTGCTCAATGCAGATATTAGAATATGCTGGAGATGAGAACAATGTGATGTTTCTATGATCATATCATTTCTGTGTATTCTGGTAAGTGGAGCTGTTACTACCTCAAAGGGATTTGTTTACATTGAGCACGAGGCTACATAGACTAATGCTTGGAACTAAAACAAATGGCTTGGAAGCCCCTCAGGTTACTCACCATAGCTTTATGTTTATTCATAGACTACACGAAACTCTTCATTGCTTTTGCCCTGTGTCATTTTGGATTTTTTTTTTTTGGTCTGGCTTTTATGTTTTTTGAAAATTATGTAGATAATAATTGACTGGGTTTTTCTGTTGCTAACTGTACTGGTTAAACGTCTGAGAGAGAACACATTGCATTTGTAAATCAGGTACAGTTTTTCCCAGCTGTAACTTTTAAAACATGTGTACACTTGAGCAAAAACTATTTAAGAACCGTTTTAATCCTTAGGCTAAAAAGATTCAGAAGATTAATTTTCACAATATGAGACACACTAGGAACATGGACTCTCAGAGAAGGACAGGACTTCAAATCAATATCTTATTTTCAAACCTTAAGTCTGGATCTAGAATGCTCTTTCCTTGAGGACATGTGCCCCCAAAGCTCAAACCATAAATGCCAAAGAAGAAAAATGCTTCGTGAAAAGGATGGGAAATTGCCATCTCTTCCCTGGAACAGTCAAAGTTCGATTAGTAAGTCACACACTGTCTTTTACTTCCATCGATTTGTTAATTAAGTACAAAGAAGTTTAGTCATGTGTTCGAGTTCACACAGATCCCCCTGAATTTTTTTAGCTATTTCCGTTACTCAATCAACAAATAAGTGAGCACCCCTTAGGGGACTCACTGGTTCTTGGAATACTGCTTATCTTGGGATCTGTTGATGAGCAATCAGACAAAATCTCCCTGCAGCTCATTTTTCGTGTCAGAACACAAATAGTGCGTTAGTAAATGCGATCTGGACGTGAGGGCAGATTTGGATCGAGTAATGTGATGGCACAGAAGAGCGTGAGAGGAGCGGAAGTCAAAGAAAGGACTTTGGAAGAGGTGATGTGAGTTCACTTATCCTGTTGTCCTCAGGATAGCTTTCCTCCATCTCTAGCACGCATCTTATGTCAGAGTGGTACAGGGGTAAGGCTGCTGGCCGAGGAATCCCAAACCTTTTAGTAATTCAGTTCTATGACCCTAAGGGGAAATGGCATATTTTATAACAGTGAAATGAGAATTAGATCCTCTTCCTCCTCCTCTTCCTCCTCCTCCTCCTTCACTTCCTCCTTCTCCTCCTCCTCTTCCTCTTCTTCGTGACATTCGTTTCTATGACACCATTTTCCTTTGCATTATTTTCCATCTTGCACTGCATTCTAAGACTGTTTCCACTGTAAGTCGTGTAGTCAAACTGATAACGTTAAAGCCTCCATAAGGCACTGGGCTGAGAAATTCACTGCACAGCTTCCAGTATTTTCAGGTGCCATCTTTTGTAATATAAATACATGAGAAGTGTAGTGTGCATATGGTTGTTTTACATCATTTTATTCTGGTCAAAATAACAGTAAATGTTTCTCATGATGGCAAAGTAATTATGATGAAAACCAAAACCTGTGAAGAATGAGTTTTATCTTTACATTTACTGTTTTAATATCAGGTGAGTTGAAATCTGCAATTAGTTATATGCTAGCATAATAAAAAATGAGAGATAAGGGGGAAATATTTGAATGAAAGAGAATATTTAAATATGCTTTTACAGTTCAAAATGCAAATCAAAGTCTGTGTTTAGGACTTTATTTGAAGGAAATGTAGTCTTTTCATGGCAAGCTACAGAGCAGTGCTTTGCTTAGGCAAAGCTCATCCTCTGCCATCATTTCATCAACAAGTGAATCTATATAGGTTGTTTCTGCACATGTTCCTAGGGAAATAATTATTCCCAGAATGAAGCTCCGTATTCAGAATAGAGTGATCTAAAAAGAGCGGCTATGAGTAAATCGTAGCCTAATGCAAGTTAGTAGGATGTGCTGAGCCGCTTATACCAGGGGGTCTATTGTTGATATTCGTGTTTGCTGCCCTTGCCTATGTATAACTGAATTGGCCCGTGTTGCCTGGACAGAGAGACGATCTGGACATTAAGAGAACCCTGGGAGAAGTATTATGCCTTGTGTCTCACTGATGAAAGTTTAGTAATCCCATCTCAGCGCTTGAGAGGCTGACCCGAAGGATTGCTCTGAGTCCGAGGCCAGCCTGGGCTACAAAGTGAGACTCTGTCTCAAAAAAAGAAAAAAATAAATTAGTAATCCTAAAAGTGAACTAAAACTATTTTTTCACAGGCATTCTGTCACTATATGACCAAAATGATCCGTGAGTATCCATATTCTATCAGTAGGCTCTCAGTGAGATGGTTTTATAAAGAGTTTCTTTGCTAATTTTGTGCCAATACATAGTTGTAGCAATTTGTGAGAATGAAGATAGTTAATTTTTATTGTCCCTAGGTCGTTTTATTAGAAGATAGGTGGCAATTTTTTTCTGCAAAGGCCAGATAGCCAGTATTTCAGGATATGTAGGCTAAGAGGCAAAACTGAAGATAGGCCCGGATTCCCTGGGGAGCATGTGTGTGTGGGGGCGGGGGGGAAGGGCAGCCCCTGTGGCGCTGGCTGGGGCTGTGGTTCTCAGAGCAGCACCTAGGGAGAAATAAAAGGACCTGGGAACCTTGAGTCAGTAATGCTCAGTGAAATGGACCAAAAACAAACAAACAAACAATATATTGAATATAGATGCCTATCTCTCTTATGAAATTCACAAAAATAACAGCATGAAAAGGCCCCAGCACAGGCGACCGGGTAGAAAGAGGGGGAAAGGACTCCGAGGAAAGGAATGAATGTCTGAAAAATCGGGAGGTGGGGGGGTGGCGGGGAATGGGGCCTGATGGGCCCTAATTTCCCCAAACACCATGTCTCTCTCTCTCTCTCTTTTTTTTTTTGAGACAGTGTCTCTTTCTGTAGCCCAAGTTGGCAAACCTCATGTCTTTAATGTGCTACAGAATTTGAAATTCATGTATTCATATAAAAAATATTGGGTGATTTAAAAAAAGAAAGCCGACGAGCTGATGACAACCTCCTGGTCCTCGTTGCCTTGTCCTGTCCCAGCCTACCGGTTGCCCTCTGTCCCATTGGGTGAGTCACAGCCCCGCTATATACAGGAGCTGCCCTGGAGCTTCTGAGACAGTTGCATCCCTGCCTCTGCCTTCAAGTCGGAAAAAAAGAGAGAAAGAGCCAAATGCTAGTATCTCCTCTGGAAATCAGAGCTACATTTTGCTCGGTAGCGACATTAACACACTTGGTATTGGTATTCTGGCTCTTTATTTTTGCTGAGGAGGGAAAGGAGTATGTAAATTTTTTTTCCTAAGTCCATGTGCGTGAAAGATGAAAAAAGGCTTCTGAAATCAACCCGTTTGTATAATTTGGTGCAACCTCTACTGCTGCTTTCAATTGAAAGTATTTACTTATTAAAATACCATTGGTTATATTTCCTTTTCCAAATATTTTTATAAAAAGTAAAACTAAATTCAAACAACATTTTCAGAGCGTTTATTAAGAACAGATTTCACTCTGAGTTTTTCAAACTCTTCTTCCGTGCCTTCTTTGGTATTCATTAATGCCAGACTTAGGGTGACGTGGTTGAAGTCTTCTGAACCTGACGGAACAGTGAAAATTCTCATTCCTCTGCACCTATGTTCTGTTTTTCTCAAGCTAATCAGGAGTTAGTGGGTAGAAAGCACCCATCGGAAAGTGCAAGAGGTTAAGCCTTCATCTAGACAGTTTAACTCTGAAACAACAGACTTGGAGTATTTCCCGATCTATCATGGAAAAGGATCATCCTCTTTGGCTGCTCCGTTCATTTTCTTTTGAGCCTGTGCAACCCTGGAAGTGACCGTATTCTGTAGGTCGTAGAGTCAATCCTGCTCATTCGAGTTCTATAGAACAAAATACAGTGGCTTAAAGAAAGGAGAATAGAAACCGTGGACTGCGAGAGTCATCTCCGGAGCATCCAAAGAAAAAGACATTTTTTTTACATAATATAAATCAGTTCCAGCTTCTATGCTCAGCATTTTTCTTGTGCTTTCTGACATTAGTACTAACAACCGCACTGTAAATAGCTTCTATTATAGTCTCTGTTCCGCAGATAAAGAAGTTGAAGCATAGGAGAGCAGATGTATTTATGGATGAAATAAAGCTTTACATATTTTTATGGGTAATAGAGAGCCGTTGGATGTTTTAAGCAAGGGTGTGGCACCATCCACAATGTAGTTCGAGTCAGGTAGGCATTTTAAGTCATGGGCAGTGAGAAGAAAAAGGTTAGAGATGTCAAGAACTCCAGGGGTAGTACTGAAGGAAAGAGAAGGAAGAAAGATTCCTATGATAAATAATTAGTTTAAATGGACAAAATTGGGTAATTGGGTTTGTGAGAAAGGGAAGTGTCAAAGAGGTTAATATCCCCAATGAATGAAATGTTTACAGAATGGAGAGTAGGCAGGGCCCTGTGAAAATGCTTGGGTTTACAGTTCTCTGATCAACGTGCTAATGTTAGTGTGCCCAGCCTCTCCTGTGAAGTCTGAACTGACTGGGTCTTGCCAATTCAATTTAATTCAAGACAGACTGCGTGAGATCTTCTGAAAGACAATTAGGAGACTTTGCCTTAAAGAGCCTTGCCAAGGACAAAGAGGAATTGAGACACCTAACTGAGATCCAATGGAACAATAAAGCCCAAACCCTCTTGGTTTGAAGGCCATGTGGGCCGAGCCTGGGTTTTTTTTTTCCCCCCTTTGGCAGAAAAAAAAATTCCCAGGGCTGTAATGTTAATTAGGGAGTTTGTGTTTTCTGCAGATGATTGCATTATCATCTCAGGCCGGACTGCTAAACCCCTCCGAGCAGGGGGCGAAGAAAAGCATTTCCATATTCTCTCCAATCAAGCTTCCCAGGATTTGAGAGATGATAGGTGATTTGCCATTTGCTATCAACCTGCCCTAAATCACACTGATAGATAAGAACAAGTGGGTAATTTGTAGGCTCTTGTTTGTGATGGTTTTTAAGAAGAAAGAGAAGAAACAAATTGTCCCCTAGTCAGATACCGGCAGAGATGCTTCCTCTGAATTTGCTTTGGACTTGTGTGTGCTATCTGATCTTTTTTCTTTGAAATCTTCTTTTGGGCTAGAGTTTAAATTCTAATTTTGGAACGAGTTGAAATCGTTTAACGATTCCTGTAAGTTAGCAAACTAACAAATTTATTGGATTTGTACATAAATGTTTTTTCTCCTTTTAGTTGCAACAAACAATAGCACATTTAATTTGATTCAAGTAAATCAAGTTGATTACTTGAAGTCAGGAAAATTTAGATGGCACATTTTTGCATAATACCTGGCATAACAAAAACTCTTTAAATACCTGTGGAATTGAACTGAGGATTGTAGATTGTATTGAAAATTAATCGAAAGAGTTTCCCAGGATCACTCTTTTAGACAGTAACACAAGAATGGCTTTGAACATGAAATAAACGTTTTTGGAGAGTCTGTACACATTTCGGTCTTGGTTTAATCTAGAATCCAAAGGCTCCAGTTTACAGACTACTTCCTTATACTTGACTTGGAAACATGAGAAAGAATTCTTCTTGTGCCCACTTTCTGTGCAGACTTAGACAGTGGAAGCAAATAAAACAGTGGTGATGTAGCATCGGTCTCACTTTGTATTAGGTACTTTTTTGAAGTTCTGGGACAGAATACCCAACACCCACAACTTAAGGAAGGAAAGATTTGTTTTAACTCACGGCTTCTAGAGGTCTCACTCCATCGGTGGACTTTACTGTAGTCAGCAGTGGTAAAAGGGCCTGTGGTGGCCAAGCTGGAGAAAAACTGTCCATCCCATGGCAAGCAGAAAACAGAGTCTGAGAAGAAAAGCAGTCCCTGTTTACACACTTCCAGGTCGTGTCACAGTGATCTGTTTCTCTGAGTCAAGCCCAACTGATCCACCCTTCTCACCAGGTCTCAACTCTTAACAGGACATCAGTGTTAACTTTCATGATTGAGTCACCTTCCAAACTGGGGGTTTTTGAGAGACATTCAGATCCAAACCATAACTTTGTGCCGCTAGGCCCCAAAAGACTCATGTCTACCCCCTTACACAAAATGTATTCAGTCCATGTCTAAGAATTGCCAAAGTTTTAACAATTCCAGCACTGCTAAAAAAGTTCAATCTCAGAGTTTTCTCTGAGACTCAAAGGAAACTGTTAGCTGTGAGCCCTTGAAAATCAAAGAAAAGTTAGACACTTCAAAAATACAATGGCACAGTGTAAATATTTCCATTCCAAAAGGAAGGAATAGAAGTATAAGCAATCATCTCATGGAACTTAGTGTGGAAAATAATGAGAACTGGGGGAGGTGAGTAGGGGGAGGGCCAAAAGGAGAGAGTGGAAGGTCTTGTAACGTTGTTATGATATGTATATGCACAGAATGCTCAAGACCAGTGTAAACTGTATATTTTGCGCTTATATATATCAATAAAATGGGAAAAAAAGAAGTATAAGCAAATTGGACCAAAACAAGATTGAAAGCCAGGAAGGTAAGCCAAATCTCACAATTGCGTTTAATCCTGTACCTCCATGTCCAACACCTGGGCTAAGCTGTGGCAAGATCTTCGCTCCAATGATCTCGGGCAGCCCCTTTCTACATTGGTGCCTCCTACTGCAATCGCCGTGGATTTTCTTTTGGGCTGGCTCAGCTCATAGCCTATGGGCTTTCTGTACAGACAACCCATGTTCAAATTGCCAGGGTTCCCATTGCACTTTCAGCTTTGTCTGAGCTGTGACCAGAATCTTCCAAGAAGCTTGGTTTGTAGCATTCTGTTGGTTCTTTAGTCAGTATCACCAAATCTTTCTAAACTCTTCATGCAAACCACTTCCAAAGGCTTGTAAACCACGGGAATAGGTAAAGTCAGAGCAATGGACTTTACTTCTCTATTACCCATTTCTGTCTTAGTTACTTTTTCATTGCTGGGACATGGTACCTTTAAGGGAGTAAAGATTTATTTTTGCTCACAGTTCAGAAGTTTCAGTCTGTTTCATGATTGGCTGGCAATGGAATCTGGTGGATCCCATAGCATTGGCATTGACATTAGGGACGATTATTATCCCAGTTTTACCTGTACAAAAGGTGAAGCCAAGAGAATTTGTATAAATTACTTAGGACTACATTGCAAGCAATTCATCATATGTTGAATTAGTATATGTATGATTGTCATAGTAAAGTAGGGAAAAGATTTAGGTATACTTATCTGTGACATTATGGAATGAGGATTAGAATTCACTCCTATTCTAAAACCTATTCTGTTCATCACTATGCTAATCCAATTCCTGCTTTTCTTTGATATTGGCTGAAAGTCTACCCCATGTAGACTGTTGATGGCATTGTGCTTCACCAGCTGTTCCTATAGGACATTCAACTGTTTATCTTAATTTTCTCCTTTTATTAACATATTTACATATATTCAATACATATGGTTACAATGAACTTGGGTATTTTGTACAAATATATAGGTCTACATTGCAGTCCCTCCCCCTTCTCACTTTTTGCCCTCGTACGTCCTCCCCATCCCCACAGCTCCCACTATCACACCCATTTGGTTCTATAAAATGCCTGGGTTTCTCATATTAGAGAAACTATGAAATATTTAACCTTTTGTGTTTGATTCACTTCAGTAAGCATGATGGTCTCAAGTTGTGACCATTTACCTCCAAAAGCTTCAAATCTATCTGTCATTATGCAAGAGTAGTACCATTATGTACACCCACTGAATTTTTTGTAGCCATTGGTCTGTTGATGGATATTTTGGCATCGTCTACATTTTAGCTATCGTTAGTTGTGCTGCTCTTAACATGGATATATATGCCTCTGTGATATGGGTTGCTTTTAACTCTGTTGGAAGAATCCCCAAAAGAGATCTTGCTATCAGATTGCTTATATCTTAAGGTGAGTTTGTCACTCTTCATGTCTAGGAGAGACAGAAAAGGTCAGAGTTTGAAAATACAGGTCAGAAGTTTTGTTTTTTATCTTGGTTTTTTTTCTTTGTTTGTTTGTTTGCTTTGACACAGTGTTGCTCTGCAGTCTAAGCTCGTCCTTAACTCACTATGTGACTTAGGATGGCCTGGAACTCACAGCAATCCTTCTGCCTTGGCTTCCCAAGTTCTGGAATTTCAGGCATGTGCCACCACACCCAATATTTGCCATACTGAGTAATTGAACTCAGGGCCTTGCACTTGCTAGGCCAGCACTATAACCACTATGCTAGTCTTCCAGTCCCCAGATTATGAGTTCTTTAGAAATCTTCATTTCTAGACCCCTTTACACTTAAAATTTTGAGGACTTCAAATCTTTTGGTTGTGTGGTTATCACTTTTAAAACATCTTCTATTTTTATGTGTCTTTCTTGCAAACACATTGCATTTCCCTGTTTCATGATGACCATTGAAAATTTGAGGGATCAATAGATGGTTTAGCACCAAGATATAATTCTGGTCATCCCAGTCACATTATTTCTATATCTGAGTGTCAGTGTAAATATTTTACCAACTTTTTTTTCCTTTAGAAATGAGAGAAAACCAAAAATTACTTTATTTAAATCAACTGACTCATAATATCATTACCTTCATTCTATCCTAGATTTCCATCTGTTTTATTTATACTGTAGAGCACTATCAGTTTGCTCTGTTGCTATAAGTGTTCTCTATAACTCTTTAATTTGATTTGATTCTGAACTTACATCAATGAATAATTCTCACCTTTGGAATTTATCTAAAATTTCATTGTGTTTTAAAATCTTACTAAATTAAATCCAATACATAAAAAATATCATGAGCAAGTGTGCTTCTCCCATGAATAGAAAGATGTTTTATCCCTTGAAAATCAATCATTGTAATTCAACCTATTAACAGACTTATAAAGAAGATCATATTGTCATTTTAATAGGTGTAAGGTGTCAAGGCAGTAAAAGAATTTCAACAAACCAGAAATTATTAACCAGCTTAAGCTGCTATAACAAAATGCCCTAGGCTGGGTGACTTAAACCACAGAAATTTATTTTTGTTCTTTATTTATATTCTCTGTTCTAAAGGCTGGAAGTACAAGATCAGAGTACCAGTCAGGTAGGTTTAGCTCGCATTCTACAGATCTCAGTCCATTTAGGGTCAGCTGACAATGGCAGCCTAGCAGGCAGATCTGGCAGAGAACAGCTACAACTTAAGAGAAAGGAGAGGGTGGATCTGAGATGGAGCTAGTGCAAAGCTATGTCCTTCCAGGCAACACTATACGTGATCCACCACACCTGGGAATCTGTCCTGGAAGACCAGGCCTCACTTTTCAACATCACAGGAAATCAACGGTGAATATTCTAATGCCATCAATCCCCCACAATCCAGTTAATCTCCAGTTTTCCAAAGTTTGGGGAGCTTCTCCAGATCCAAATCATAACAGGCTATGAAGCAAGATTCTACCTCAAAAAAATGGATTGAACTGATTATAATAAAAAAGACAGATGATAACATGCATTGAGAGGGATGGAGAGAATTATTTATATGTTTGCTGATGTGGTTATATAATAGTAGACAACTTGGGTGAAAAAAGTTTGATGTTTCTTGGAATGTGGAATATATATTTACCTTATCACTCAACGGTTCTATGTATCTGTGTAAGAGAAATAAAGACATAACTCAGCAGGGTAAAAACGTTCACAGCAGCCTTGTTCACAACAGTTAAGGATCGGAGATGTTCATCAAATGGTAAATGAATACATATGGGAGAGACATTCTGTGGAAAGTGATTTAGCAATAGAAAATAGTAATGTACTGATAAATGCAGCAATAATGGGTGACCCTCAAAAACATGACACTAAAGGTCAATAGACAGATGTGAATGACTACGTATTGCATAAATCCACTGACACAACATGTTCCGAAAAGGGAAATGTACAGAAACAGAAAGGAGACAAATAACGGCTTTGTCGAGGGTTGGGTAGTGCTGGAATGGGAATTACTGATACTTGAGAATGGGCAGGAGAGAGATGTAAATTGAGGAAAATGTCCTAAAACTGGATTTTGTGATGGTTGCATGGTTATAAATTTACTACAAAATCATCCTTGGGTCATACAAATGAAATGGGTAAATATTATAGCATGCAATTATATTTCCATGAGACTGTCAGTAAGAAGAAGAAAATGCGGGTTACCTTTTCGTGCATTGTTTTATTATTACCAGGCACATCTCTAGCAGCCTAAAGCTTAATGTGAAAACCACAGTCAACAGTAGGGCGCGTTATGGCCTGGCTTCCGGTAGACCAACATCAGTCCGTGTTGCCCCCTTCTCCCCCCTGTCTACATCCTTATGGAATTTGCCACTTGCCCCACCTTTCAATGCTTTTCATTTGAAAGTTATTTGAGAACCTGCTTGGCACTAGTACTGAAAGTGTCATAGTAATTTTACCTATATTATAACATTGCTGAAGTCAAGTACTGTTCCTCGTCTTCATGGTTACAGGCATATTTGTATGACAAAGTTGTCATGAAACAAGACACAGGGAACATTTGCCTGGTATGTGTACCAAAAATGTTCACAAGAGCTGTACGAATGACAGGTTTGCCACTTGTCATGCATGTCACAGAGGAACCAAAGTTCCTCTGAAAATTAGATGACTGATATTCATTTATTCTTCAGTGAGTTTTTACAATTAAAAATAACTTGACATTGAGCTTGAAGCATAAAATGCATTAATTCTGTTTTAGGAAAACATATTTGCCATTCGGGTGACTAGGAGCTTCTTATCACAGGCCCACGTTCAGTTATTGTGCACAAGAAAGAGCCAATATTATTGTAAAACTCCTACTTGTGTTTTTCTAGAGAAACAATTTTCTATTTTATTTTTAAAAATGGTTGAAAGCTACTCTATGAAATAACTAAGTGGGAATTATTCTCTTTAAATATCTGTTTCTTTTTATTTTTATCCAAGCAGCTCATAGATATTTAGAAACAGCAGTTAGGATCATCAATTAAGAAACTTATATTCCTTTTTTAATTTTTTGTACAGCAACAATCCAGCCCCTTCGTGGGTCAATTTTAGCATATTGTGTGCATTCCTTAATTTACTTTTAGTATAGCTAAACCTGATGTGTTAGTCAGTTTTGTGTTCCTGGAAAAAAAGCTTGAGATAAATAAATTTACAAAAAGAAAAGGTTTGTTCCGGTTCATAGTTCTGGAAGTGACAGTCTGTGGTTGATTGGCCTTGTTGTTCTGAATCAGTGTCTGTCCATCATGGTGGTGAGTGCAGAGCAGAGCCAAGCCATCCACCTCATTGCCGGGAACAAGAAAGAAAAAGAAGAGGCTGGATTCTCACTATCTTTCTCCAGGGCCCTTTCTCAGTAGCCTACAAGGCTTCACACTGAGCCCACCTGTTAAAGATTCCGCAGTTCCCCAGTAGCATGTCTCGGGACAACAACCTTCATTATATGGCCATAGCAGAACATTTTTGATCTAAACTATAGTGCCTGCTATTGGCATCATATTGACTTGAGGGATGTGTGTTAGGATAACTTTGGAAAGTTTTGTTGGGGGAATCTTTATCAATCCCTCTCTCTCTCTCTCTCTCTCTCTCTCTCTCTCTCTCTCTCTCTCTCTCTGTCTCTTTCTCTCTCTCTTTCTGTCTTTCTGGTATTGAATCCATGGCCTTCACATAGGGCTAAATACCCAGCCCTATTTTTACTTTGAGAAGTTTCTCACTAAGTTGCTAAATTACCCAGGCTGAGCTCAAGCTTGTGGTCCTCCTGGTTGGCTTTCCAGTGTGGGGATTAAAGCTGTTTGCTTTCAAGTCTGACCACAGTTTTCTCATTTTGATCAGTAGCTGCATAGGGAATTAGACTTTATTTCAGTGTAGTTCGGCTATGTGCATAAATTTAGTTTTCAGAGATTTTTCATTGTTTCATTTGTACATTATATCATCGAACAGTTAATGAAATCTAACCTACCGTGCTACCGTGTGCTGAGAGTTTGGAAATGAAACACATAATCTCTGCCGGCAAGTTTCCCAGCAAGTCAGTTGGCAATGAAAATGCAAGTGCTATTATGGCAGAAGAGAAGGAAGGAAGGATCTTAGCAGATTAGGGAGAGGAGTCAGGATGACTTTCTGAGTGGTCTTTCAATTAAGCCCTGACAAAGCAAGCCAGTTGGAGGAAAAAGTTAGAAACAAATGCCAAGCAAACAGAAAAACATATGCAAACCCAAACATGGTGGGTTTGATTAAATTGAAATGATTCCATTTACTAAGGAACAGCATGAGAAACACGACAGAGATACAATCTAGTGTGAATTGTACAAATTCTATTTTGTCCTTATCTGGAAATTACCTGAGTTGCTCAGCCGAGTGCAAGTGTGCAAATACTTCACGCTCCTTTCATGGTGAAGGTAAGGTCACGTCTCTTCTGATTAAGGAGTAAGGATCCTCCTGATGAACTTTCTGTCTCTTCATGAAAACATTTTTTAAACAATAAAGTCTCTCTTTGTCATCCAGCTGGTCCTGAGTTCATTATGTAGCCCGGGCTGACCTGAAATTTGGGCCAGTCCTCGTAACTTCACCTTCCTAAGTCCTGTGATGACATAATGTTTGTCACTACGACTGGCCCTTCATGAAATTATAAAGCTTGTTAGTTTGAGGATCAGATAGATAGTACTTCTTATGAATGTTTTGAAAATTCAAAGATGGTGCTTGATAGATCAGGGTTTTAAAGTTAGACTGCTAAATTTCCTGTCTAAAATCTGCAAATGAAGATTAAAAACAGTGTTTATAATTCAATGTTTTTCTGAAACTTGAGGATTTGAAAGTGCTTAGAGGAACAAGGACCTAGAAATGTTTGCAAAATGGTAGCTACAAGTCATTATCCTCCCTTGGCCTTCATTTCACTCATAAATCAGCCTATCTATTTTCTTTCAGCAATATGGTATAAACTAACTCTAGTGTATAGTTTTATCATTTATACTTTTACTTGCCCTCTTTAAATTTTTTCCTATTTCTATTGAATAGTCAACTCATTACCCCTAAAATGGAGCCAAGCAAACTACTACTTAAAAAAGGAAAAATTTACTCTGGTTATTATCATTATGTGTTTCCTATTTCTATTTCTCTATTTAGTTAACAAATCAAATAGACTATGCTAGTAAATGCCTCTGAAAACAAAAGATTTGAAAGTCCTTTTGTTAGAATTGTAACTTATAATGTTATAATAAGCCACAAAAGCAACTTACTGGTTAACAACTAGCATTTTTTTCATAAAATACAAAAGAACATAATTTAAAATATAAAAATGCAGAGTAGTATTCCATTACATCTTATTTCAGGTACATTTTTAGCAATTTTTTGTAATCTGTTTCCTGTTTTAAGTCTTGGGCTAAAATGTTTGAAAGTGATTGCTATGAAGAATAGCGTGTTACATGTTGCTTCCTATTTGCAGTGGATTACCATGGCCACAAATTCACGTAACATCTAGCAGATCGGAAGAGAAATGAGAAAGGATTATTATCAACAGTTAACAAACATGGTCTTAAAGAAATTGTAGGGGGGTTGTACACAACTAAAAAAAAAAAAAGAAAAAAAAGACCATCATTCAAATCTTCTGTCTGCTGGAAACTCAGCCACTACGTGATCTTGGATTTATATAAAAAGTGACTGAGAAATTTATCCTGAATTTGTTTCCTGGACTCTTAAGCACATTGTGCCTCTCACAGCCACGTAGAGACCTTGGTGTGTGAAAGCTCAGAAAACAATCTTTCTTCTCCCACTGTTCTTATATTATCATCTATTCAAATTGCAGCTTATCTGGAGCAGCCAGGTTAATCTTATCTATCTGGTCTCTCCTACTGAGTTGACATTTTCTTTCACTGTTAGGTGTTTTCTAATTACTTTGTGAATAGAATGGTTTCCATTGAAAATAAAATTGAAGGCAAAGTGATGCTTGTGATGAGAAAAATGCGCTACCTTGGATGACTGAACTGGGGCTGGTCACTTTCTAAAAGGGTGTTTGTTTGTGCCCTGTAGTGGAGAGCTGTGATGACCGACCCAGCTCTCATCTTGGGAAATATTTTAGAACATTGTGACATCATTACAGGAATAAATGTTTTTTGTTGCTGTTGTTGTTTTGCTTTGTTTTTAAGTAGGGGTTTTCTTGATTCCATGATAGGAGTAAGGATTTGAACTTCAATATTTCCCAATTGTTGCCAGCCTTTAAAAGTTCCTTTTTAGATGAGGTCAAAAAATTCAGTCTTTTTTTTTTTTTTTTTAGTTTCACAAATGTAAAATGTGAAAAGCTTATGCAGTCATTTGGCTTAAGTTTGTTTTTTTTTTTTTAATTACTAGATTTACGAAGTTGATGCTTACACTGGATCAGTAATTGACTCTGTCAAGTAGAATAGCTTTAACTTTGAGTAAAGGTTCTGAATATCTAATTATTGCCCTCCCAAGGTATAGCGAGTGTTGACTTAATTTGCAGTGACTTGGGTAAAGCTGTACCAGGAGCCTTCATATATTAGAAGAAAAAATAATTTTCTTGGAATCCTTGCAGGTTTGTTTGATTGATGTCCTAATTTCTACCCTAACAGATAAATAAATAAATAAGATTATTATCATCGAATTGCCAACTTGATGATCACATCCACTCTTTTTAAGCAAAGTCTCACCTTTCGATTAGTTGTAGTTAACTGTTCCGAGGCAAGGGAAAATGGAAATCAGGCATTGCAAACTCAAAGGCACATGTAAGTTTGGTAACTTAAAGCCATCAGTCAGGGGAAAATGTGGCATTTCTAGTCGAGCTTCTGGGTTTTTTTTTTTTAATTTTTAACACATGGCTAGTTATACAAATGTATCTCTACTAGAAAAATGTGAAAATATGAACTTGCAAATAAGTGACACCTGGCTGACTGGAGCAGACTGTGGAAACTGGAGAATGGGTGCCCTGCCCGCACAGCCGGGAGACTCTGCTGCAGCACGTGGCTGTCATTTGGGAAGCCTGGCTTAGCAGTTTAACTTTTTTTCCTACAAACCCAAATCCAGATTTTTAAGATGAAATGTTTTGGTGTATAAATGCTGGCTCAATTTTGCGTAGACACTCTGCATGCCAAGCAAAATTTCTGTAAGACTATTTGGCCTATCCTTCGTCCAGTGATGGGCCCTCAGTTAAAGATTATCCGCCAAGAACAGATGGACCCTTTGCAATGCAATTACCACAGGGCAGGATACAAGTGTTGCCTAAAACTAACTTGGACACCCAGGCCCACCCTGAACTTAGAATAGCTTTGCTGACTTGCATCACAGAAAAAGCACTTTTAGCATGAGTCGGTAAGAGTCTCAGTAAAGGTTTATTAGATAAAAATTCAAAAGCGAACATTAAAAGAGAAGGCGGGCCCTCATTAGATGGAAATAGGTGAAAGATAGTCAAAAGCACAAGTGTGGCCCTCATGACATGGAAATGGATGCGTAGAGGGAAAGTTTTAAAGGACACACAAAGCATGGGTTCTCCAATGAGGGTAAGGCAAGTATGAGAGATAGAGAAAGCTCTATGGCGTGGCCCTTGCGAGATGGTAATGGAGGCGTGCTCTGTAGCCAGAGCCAGACACAGGTATGCGATTTAGGGAATGGAATTCTAAGATCTATGGAAAGTTCAGGTTTGTTCCTAGACAAGTAAAAAATTAGCAGCCTATTTCACAGAAGACAAGTAGTCTACAGTTTCTTTCCTCTAAGGTGAAAGATAATTTCACTTAAGATACTTTGCCTAAAAACATTCTTGGAGTTCTCTGGATCTGCTTCAGATCACATTCCTGACCTTTATCAACTAAACTAATTTATACGCTTAATTTACCTTTTGGATGTAATGGCCAACCACAAAGGAGGCATCCACAAACCAAGAAAAAGCCTCAAGTGACTCGTGTCCTGAAGTCACAGTTTTATTAGAGGTACAATTTTTTAAATTATGATTTTTTTGTTTCCTTTCTACCTATCTTACCTCTAACCTGTCCTACCTCACAGTAAGGTTAATGATTTAAAAGAGTTCTACGCCCTTTTGAGAAAGTAGCATTTCTGAGTCTTGACTTACTAAAGGTAAATTGCTAAGCCAATTGGCATTATCTTCAAGATGTGCAAGATTTTCTGTGGTTAGTAACAAATGCCTTTGATTAGAGAAGGAAAGAAAGGAGATTACAGCTAGGGCAGAAGGAAACCTGTGTTTCAATAGTGGTTTTGTGCTTTATGTTTGTTTTTGTTGTTGCTGTTGAGCCTAACAGTTTCTAGAAAAGCTTCACAGAAGTAACAGTGAATGAGGCTAGGAAGTATTTATTAGATTTTCACAGCTTAAGAAGAGATACTTGACAAAGTGAAGAGAAAGTCTCAGATTCTCTGTAGTTATATTATGGCCTTTGAAATGTCTTTAAATGGTGAATGTTTGGGTAGATTGGTTTAGGAGACAGTAGACATGAAGACATATATTTGAAAGTAGATCTAGAAGGACCTTGAGCCTGTAGATCCAAGACTTGAGGGAGCCACTCTGAGTTTATACCAGTAAGAGACATAACCTGATCACACTTGATTTGTAGTTCTTACCCTAAGTCTTTGATAAGATTTCCTTAGAACAATTAAAAGCTTTTCTGAGGACTTAATTTAAAGAGGCACTCTACTTAGTTAAGGTCTGTGAAGTGTTCATTTTCTGGACTTACTAAAGGTTCCTAAGGAGCAGCTTTTCATTAGTGATGATAAATTACATCCTTGTGATTTCCAGAAGGCTGTTGCTTTAGAGGCTACTCTCATAGCTGGCAATTTACCTGGCTTGCAGAATGTGGTAGCTTGTCCAGACTTGAGATTGTCTGCAGAGAACATTCTCACACCAAGTTTCTTAGAAGTAACTAATCGTAGTCATAAAAATATGGTTGAAAGGAAATGCAGTGATCTAAATTATATTAACAAAAAGAAGTTAGAATGAAGTTACCACATTATGAAAATAGAAAAATATATTGTATGTGAAAAGATCAAAATGCAGCATGTAACCTTATGTCAGCAGAAGTATGACATGCGTGCTTGCTGCTCCTACCCTCCAGGATCTGCTCCTACCCTTCCAGCCTTTTTTAAATTTCTATTTTGAGAAAGAGTCTCACTAAGCTGTCTAGAGAGGCCTCAAATTTTCTATCCTCCTGCTTCAGGCTTCCTCATGTCTGAGATTACACATATGTGGTCCCATGAGTGGTAAAAGCATAATGTTTTCTAAGATTAAAACATTATCCAGAGATGTAGAACTTCACGATCATGAGAAAAATTGTCTGAGATTAGAAAGAAAATACAAGCTTCAATCATGATTGGGGAATGATTTTTTTCTCCTAAAATGCCAATGGTCAAAAACTCATTTATAGTTAATGTTCCATAAATGGCACCTGTTGACCAGGGCTTGGATGTTGGTCAGAAAAAAACAGCCATTGTGCCAAATTATAATTAGATAAAAAAATGTCTTAGACAGATGGCCATTTTGGCACCATTGGCATAAACAGTGTATGAATTGATGCGATTTGCTTTAACATGTTATTTCTCTCTTCCAAGAAACCCAATATAGACTGCATGTGACTCCTGTTCATCAACTCCACAGTAATGATGGGTCTAAATTAATTACGTGGTTTATCAACTGCAGTTGCTCCAACTGGCCTCTCTAGACACTTTAGAGATAAGGAAACAATTTAGCTAAGCAATGTGAAATAAATAGTTCAAGATGATAATAAAGAGAACAAAATTATAATTTTCACCTTTTGTTTAGTTGATACAATGATGCAAAAAAAATGAATTCCTTATAGGCTATCAAACCAAATTCAGCCCCAACTTAGTTGAGGTAAATAAGCCAGGAGAATCTGTTAGAGTATTTAACATTACAGAAGAATTATATTGCTATAAGTGAATGAGAACCTTCTGTTTGATGTCTTAAAATTAATTTTATGAGAGATTTTGAAGACCTGAATCTTGGATCTCTCTCTAGTTGTCAACTACATTCCAAAATAAAGCTGTTGACCCATCTTAGTCAATTCTACAAATTAACAGTGTTATATGGAAAAAATTTAGGTCCTACTCATATTGTTTGTTTCCTAATTTATGATGTATTTCTGTATTTAATAATTGGAATTGAGTGCAGTACAGCTGATGTTCAATACCTCCAGGAGAACATGGCTGTGTCTACAAGACCAGTGGTGGTAAAGTAGCCTCCCACAAAAATCGTGCTCACTTAATGATTCAAGACCATTGGGATGACAGATATTTTCTGGGGATGCGATATTTGGGACAAGAGAATAAAATTTGGGCAGGCTGCACCAAGTCAACTAGTAGGGCTTCTCCCCTGACCAGCATTTGGGTCAGAACCTGACAATGTCTTCATCTTACTTGGCTCATGCTGCTTGTTGCATTAGTTCGCTTCAAACTTACCAATTTGCTTTTCTGTTTTTCCATTTGACCTATTTTTGCCTGTATCAAAGTCTTTGTCTGGACAGGTAACAAATGGGAACAACAGCGTGACTTACTCCGTTTTCCTTGCGTTCTGAACTTTTTGGGGAGAAGCTTGACTGTACAGAACATGATGCCCATTGGTGAATCCTAAGATAGCAGCAAACGAGATGGGCTGGGTGTTGCACCTGGCTTAGCACCTGCGCATTCCGTAGCGATTCTATATGGTGAGCTGTATTTGTCTCTGAAAGGTTTCTTAGCAAAAAATGGTTGCCACCCTGGACTCTTGCACATATGAAATGAGGTAGCAATTTCCAGTGGGTGAGAACGGGGAAAAGATAAGACATAGGAATGTGCCTAGAGATAAGCATTGTGCATCTTCTTCAAATTAAATGATTATGACAATTTAGAGTTAGGATTGATAGCTCTAGTGTCAACTACTAAAAAGCTTTTTGTAAGGTTGAAAACTTCACAGTAAGAAATAGAGTTGCTTTGCTGCATATCTTTTTGTGAAGTTTTTTTTTAAATTGACTTTTATTATTGTAGGTGTGGAATTACACATGTAAAATCTCATTTTGGCATTTTTCTTTTCTTTTTCCCCCATTGTATTGATACGCATTAGTGCAAAATTTAAGGTTTACAGTGAAGTTGAGCATTTTGTGCACCTACATATCTTGTCAAGGTGACAAGGACTTTCCCACTATTCTTTTGTCCTTCCCTCCTTCCCTCCCTGCCCTACCCCCTGTTTCACTTTGTTTTTCGTTTTAAGTTCCCTAAGAGTTGTGAACTGGGTCTCTCATATCAGAGAGACCATTCAATGTTTCACCTTCTGCTTCTGACTTACTTCACTAAGCATGATATTCTCAAGTTTCTTCCATTTGCCTGCAAAAGCCTCCACACTGTTGGACTTTATAGATGCATAGTATTCCATTGTGTATAAGTACCACAGTTTGTGTATCCATTGGTCTGTTGATGGGTATTTTGGTGACTTCCATATTTTAGCTATTGTTAGTTGTGCTGCTATGAACATGGGTGTACATATATCCCTGTTATATTTTGTTTGACCTCTTTTGGAAATATTCCCAGGAGGAGGGGGTCGCTTTTCTCAGAATAATAATGGAAGTCTTTTTTCATTAATCTCCAGCTTACATACCGAGTCTGAGCACTGCCCAACAGTATGAAGAGTCTAAAGAGAGTGAGCAGGTTGTGTGCACAGTTGGTGATGAGCTAAAGAGAAGAAACATGGCCTTAATAACTATATTAGACAGATATGAAGAAAGATGGATGGTTAATATTTCAATATTTGATCTCCAGCTAAACTTGTGATTCACATATCAAAGCATTATTTTGACAAGCGCTTCAGCCTGGAAATTACCAAGAGAAATAAGGCGTTGATTCTTTTTGTCTCATGCTAACTCTGACTTTCAGCATCTTTTTTCCCCACCATCCCCAAAAGGCATACAGCTAACCGAAGAATTTTTTATAATACAGCATATAAATTAGAAGAATTAAGATGGGTAAGATGGGGATGGTATGGTCGAGAAATCCTATATCTGATGGGAATATAATGGTGGACATAGGACAGCAGCTAGAAAACAATCATTGTTCAGGTCACTTAGTTAATTTTGAGTCATGACACATTAGGAGAATTTCTTCCCAGTTAGGTAAGAAAGGAATAAATAGAGTCAACTAATTAGGTATAAAAAGATATGATCATTCTTAATGAATAAAGGAAGTGCTTTAAATGGGACAAAGATATGCATCCTCAGTCAAAGCTGCAAGTACTTCTAAAGGACAGAAACTGCCTTCGTCCACTCCGGACCTAAGAAATTGGGGTGTACGTTGACCTTCAATACTGTAATATTTTTAAAGAAATTGCCTTGGGTTTTTGCCAGCAGCTGTACGTTTACCATAATTTGGGGGATAGAATGATTACCTGGTATGGGCAGGGAAGGCCCTGGTTTTGACTTCAAAGCACCACATAAAAATTAGCATTCATGTGGTGGCACATGCTTGTAACCTAAGCACTTGAGTGATTGAAGAGGATTGCCATGAGTTCAAGGCCAGCCTGAGCTACACTGTAAGTTTAAGACCAGCGTGGACTACAGAGAAAGAATTTGTCTCCACATAAATAAATAGAAATAAGATAAGAATTGAAATGATATATAAAATATGACCCGGGGGAAGAATAAAATATATATAGTAGTACAGAAAGCACTATTTAAAAGTTAGCTTTAGCTCTAAGCTTCTTTGAAAATGAATTTTAAAACCATAGGAAGCCAATTCTTTTTATTTTTCTCTTACAGGAAAAAATAAGGTTCTTATGAGCAATAAACTTTTTATGCTTTTGAATTTCAAATCAGAGTTAATATAAAAATTCTTAAACTAGTTATTTTATTGAGAGGTATGAAATAACATTTCCATAATAAACCACTTGACACCTGTGATAAACTATGGAGCTTTTGGAAACATCTAACTTAATCATTGTTTTTTCTGTCTTAAACTTTACAATTCATTCATTTCTCTTCTCTTGCTTGGACCAGGGACTTCTCCCAGTCTCGGCATCTAGATCAACAAAACAACCATCCGTGTGTTTTCCTCAAGTAATTTAAGTAAAGATTATGAGAAATGATGTTTCAAAAACAGAGCTTCTGAACACAGCAATTGCTTGATAGAGCTGAGATACTTTGGGTATTATGGTCCGTGTCCTCAACATTGTTTTCGCCATTTTTGCCATATGGGTCCCAGAAGTCTGCTGTATCTCCCAACTGTAACTAACAGGAAAATGGAAACTTATTTCAGTGTCGCCAGCCACTGTACTTCTACTGTCATCGGTGTTCAGGGATTTCCAGCATGTGAGTTACTAAACCAGTAGCAATCCCTGATATGAACACACTGGGTTTTATGATGTCAAGAATCTGAAGGGAAAACATAAGCTTATTTATAATTTCCTCTGAGCTGAATTATTTACAAATATATTTTTCTCTGATCTTCCTCTTCTGTTTGCTGAATTTTTATATGTACAGGATGTTAGCCGGCTTGAGAACTGAAAAAAATCGTAAATCAGAAAATACGTGTCAAGGACTGACCGGCACTGACTGTTCTTGTGGTCTTCCTTAGGAGTCGTATTGTTAACTATGAATTGTGCTTTTTCTTGGAGGCAGAAAAATGCTTGCAGAAAATTGACAATACTGTGTAGCCACATTTTAAGAGCCTCTCTAGAGATTTAGGGCTGAAGTTATATATATATATTTTTAGTTACTGAATCCTTGGACTTCTGAAGTAACTCTTCAGGGTATTCTGAAATGGATAGTTCCCATTAACCAGAGGTAGGCTTTAAATGTGTACAGTCCTCTGACATTGCTCTTAGCAAATCAGCAGTAGATGCTTGCATTGTTTTTTACATTTGGTCAGAATAAAAGACATGAGTGTAGATTAAAGTATGTTCTCTCTAGATATACGTTTTACTTTAGTATGTCTTACATGGTCATCCTCTTTTAAACTTGTGACTAGGTAATCAAATAGGCAGATACATATTATGTGTGGCCAAAATATAGATAAGAGTTATTGATAAAAAAAATCAAATTGGATAAAAAGAAGTCAGAAAAAAATCTACATAGTAGTCAATACTGTCTATCGGTAAATAGTTTAAAATATCTTTCAGCCTGTAATCCTAGCATTTTGGGAAGATGAGGCAGGAGGATCTCCAGTTGAGCCCTTCCCAGGTCAATGTAGTGACTTAGAGAGGCCCTGTCTCAGAAGCAAAAAGTGGGCTTAGAAGGATGCTAAGTGCAAAAGTCCTGGGCCCCATCCTCAGCATCAGAAAAAAAAAAAAGTTGCAATACTTTTTAAAAATCTAACTTATTCTTGTTCGGCATCTTGGAAACAATAGGGGAGAGGAAAACGTGAACCACTGGAGGGCGTTCAGAGTTTTTCAGCAGATGGAATTCTGCTTTCACAATTTTACAAATGGTAAACACCGCCTCTAGCGCCACTCCAGTTATCCTGGTCCTCCATTCGGGATTCTACTAACGTCCTAGATCACTGAGTGCCGGTGGACTGAGGACAGTAGCGGTCAGGTAGAAGTGATGGATAGCGGGTGATAGATCCTTTCGACTACAGATAAAGCAGTAGATGGTGATAAGAGATTCCTGTCCTCTCCCGGCGATGGGTGCCCTGGTTGGGACTCTGCCCGACTTTGGACCATGGACGGCGGCACTCCATTTCCTGAGGACCCGAGTGCTTCTCAGCCATCTTTTGCCTTGCCCAAACACTGACATTCTGGGGGGACCAAGACACCATCTCTTCTCAGACAACCTCTTAGTGACCACTCAGCTCTTGACCCACCCTGTTAGCTTGCTTCTTTCTTTTGCACTCATTTCTGTTCTTCCTTTAAGTGTAGCTAACTTAAAAAGAGAAGAAGTGTAGATAATTCATATCTTTCCTCAAACTCTTCTTCCCAGAGGTGTTTTCTACCCTTTAGTTCTTTTCCCTCGGGACATATCTTGCATTCTCAACAAGTGATACTCATTAAAACCAGAACTAAGATAAATCTGAAAAAAAACCAGTTCTCCGTTGCTTGTGAGAATTAATCTTTAAACTATCCAAGGGAGGAGGTGGGATATTTGCTTTCTGTCCATTTATTTATTTATTTATTTATTTATTTATTTATTTATTTTTGCTTTCTGTCCTTTTAGTACATCTGCGGAGATAACAGAGTAGTTACCTTGTCAGGTACTTTGTATAACCCATTAATATCTCAAAACTCTTTGTAAATTTTAATTAGTCCCCGTTTTATAAATAAATTGAGATTAGCAGCGTGACTATAAAAAAGGATCAAGATTTAAACTTGGAAAGTGCAACATTGCAGCCCACACGCACCACTTTTTTGTATCAATTGTTGCCATTAAAAAAGATAAAAAAGCATACAAAATCATTCTATTTTTATAGCCAAAAATAAAATAAAAATATCCCTACCTTACCACACAATGATGAACACAGAAATGTAACCATAGTGATAAAATGTGTTGATTAACAACAACAAAATGAGAACACATTTTCTTTTGTTAGCTTTGAAAGAACATTGTTAGGTATTTGGTACGAGATGGTTTCTGCTTGGCTTACAATCTTATGAAAACATGGAAGTTTCAGCTATAAAAAGAAGTATGGTAGTTATAGTTCAAGTGATTGCCTTGCTGAGGCAGAGTTGAATGCCTCAAGATCTCTTCCTCGCATGGGGACACCTTATCACCATAGCTTTGTGTATGACCCTCCTTATCTACTTCCTTCAGTTTCTTGATTCGTCTGCCACCCTCGCCTTGTGCCATTAACATGCACTGAACTTGCCATCTGAGAAATCAGCTTCTCCCTCCGAGTAAAGACCTTAATCTGTGTTATTAGTAGACATGCCAGTGATTTCAACATCCATTAGTAGAACACTGAGTAGTCAAATTTTATATACAGTATTTCTCAGCAAATAGTATAATAATCTATAGTTAGTGTCTGTTGATTATACATGCTGATATATTTTGACCCTTTAATAATAATTATTTAATAATTTCATGACAGAAGACTAGGTGAGGCATAAAGCAAACTAATTTACTGTCTCCGTGAGACCAGTGGGAACACGTTGGTGAAACTAACTGAACGCTGTCGGGGAAAGTTGGCTTTCTGTGTGACCCTGAAAAAATTAGTTATCTTCAGTCCAAATTGCATTTTGAGCTCTGAGAAATCACAAGACAAAAATGCTATTTCTGACGTGAAAGTAATCCATGCTCTTATCTAAAATCTCTGTTTTCTAATACTGCTAGTTTTTTCCCCCTTTTTTAGGTTATCAGTTAATTCATTCGGGTAAGAAAGACTTAGATTTAAAGCCTACTGAACTGTGATGCAAACTGGTTTTTGTTGATTTCTTTAATGAATTTTTCTTAACGTCTCCATTTTTGTTAACTGTCTATTTTGGGGTTAAAACATTAATCAGTGAATTGCTGGTTACATTTTACTCTATCCTCCAGTTTTTCCTCTCAATGTTACTTTACTTACAAACGCAAAATATTTTTACTTTAATGAAAAATTGATTTAATGCCAAGGAGTTTAGTCCCAATGTTGAAAACTTAGACACCCCAAGACCTACTGATGTTCTCCTTCTGAATCCCTTTGCTAATTTTTTCGCATGTATTACTCTAGGAAGTTTTGATTAGCTAATTTAAGAGTTTGACATTTGATTAAATATTGGAATAAATTGTTCACACATTCAATAAAGCCCCTGTATATTAGTAGCTTCTTCTTATCTTGATGTTTAAAGCAAGTAGTGTTTACACTTGAAAAATGACAGACTTGGCATCGCAGCATTCTGGCGAGCCTGTTAACTGGCCTGCTCTGGACGGTTCCTGCTGAATGTTTGAATTAATAAAAGCTCTTCCAGGTGTTGAAGTAGTTCTCTTACGTCTTCAAGTGTGACTTTTTCTTTTAATCTTTAAAAATAATCTTTAAAAATGTTCATTTTGAAGCTTTGCAACATCTTTTAATATTGCTTGAAGAAGCAAAACCAAAACAGAAAATCTTAAAACTTTAATTATAAAGTCTATAAAGCATATATAAAAATAAGTAAGAGCCGAACATGGCAGTTCATGCCTGTAATCCTAGCATTCAGGAACTTGAAGCGAGATCCTGAGTTGAGGCTCCTCTGGCTACATTGCAAGTTCAATGCTAGCAAGGACAGCGTGTGGATATCCTGTCTCAAAAAGGAAGAAGACAAGGAAGGAAGGAAGGAAGGAAGGAAGGAAGGAAGGAAGGAAGGAAGGAAGGAAGGAAGGAAAGAAGGGAGGGAGGGAGGGAGGGAGGGAGGGAGGAAGGGAGGGAAAAAAAGAAGGCAGGTAAAATCAAATCGTAATGTTTTATCACACAGTCTAGACAACCATTAACTCAAAGTCTAACCCCGACACTTTCCCCTGATGCTTCCATTGCTTTAAACATGTTCCAGATAGTATATCATTCATTAGTGAATTGTTAAGTATCTATAAAAAACATGAGTTTCTCTAACTCTACAATAATTATAATACTATTGTTATAGCAAAAATTAGAGTATCTTAAAATCATCGAATGTTTGAGTCAGAGTTCAAATTTCCAATTTTCTAAAATTCCGTGAAGGGCTGAGCATGTCCCGCTAACTGTTCTGTAGAGTTTGTGTACTCTGGAGATTCTGTGTAGATGCTGGACCCGTCTTGACGTTGTCATGGTGACACTCCTTCATAGCTGCAACTGTTCTTTCAGGCAGCCTGTGGTATCTCACTGTCTTTTATTGATGTTAATGGCAGTTGATGTTTAATGCGTAGACTTAATATGTTCATTAGTCCAGAGTTGCCAGTTCTTTGTTATAAGATATACTTCTACCAAAAAGTATTTTTGGCTTAGGAATTTTAATATGTTTCATTTCAGCTCAGTCTTTATTAATCTTCAAATTATCTCAGTTCAGAGGGAGCCTCTTCTAGTTTGGTTTTGAGTTCTCTTGACGTGAATGTTATCTTTGTTAGTTTCCTCATTATCCGATGTGATGAGTTTTTGCAGACTAATCCTTCATATTTCATTACCCAGGCTCACATCAACTATTTCTTCCAAGGCCTATTTGGTTTTAGAAGAAAATAGCAGAGACCTGCGGTCTCGGGACCACTCGCCTATTGCTACTAGATTGGTCCCTGGTCTCTATCTAAGGTTTTTCAGCATAGATTTAATATTATTTTTTTCCCTTACAGCTTTCTTTAAAAATTAAAAATTAGCCTTTTGTTCATGTGGATGTGTTATCTAGCCATATGACTTGTTTGACCCAGCAGAGATTTATATATTTTACAAGGAATTTATTAACATAGTTGAAGTAGTAGTAAGAAGAGAGCATTCCAAATCATGTGAAAACATCTGTAATAGTATTTTATATTTGAATTATGTATAAATCAGTAATATTTTGAGCCTGATTTCTTCAGATAATCATTTTCAGAAGATAGATTTAGATGTTGGAGAATGCACAATAGCTTAATAATGATGTGCATATATCAGTGAAGCAGAGTCCACTAGATTATTAGTTGCCATTTTTCTGATTAGAGTATGAAATCTTAATTTTTTAGAGTCTGATTAGCTGATAATAGCTATGTCGTGGTGTGCATATAAGAACCTGTTTTGATGGGCACTACAATATAAAAAGCCCCAGTTAATAGGCAAAATCAAAACAAAATAAAAACAAGGGTTCATTATATGCCTTTCAAAATTTTTGAGAACCTGATAAAATATGACAGAGATATGTGAGATTCATCAATGTCAAGATAGGTCTTGCAGAGTATTATCCTAGCTTCTGCACGGCCAAAGGCTTAGGAAAAAAAAGTGTGCGGAAGAAAAGTTGAGTCTGGATATGTACAATCCAGACGATCAACAATTAGAGCAAATTATTCAATTTTTTAAAGAAAAATTACAACAAATTCAGCAAGTCTTTCATCTAATATGACTTGCATAATGTGGATAAAATCAATTAGAAAGCCTAAACTCTGAAATGCTGTAATTAAAAAAAAAAAAAACTGGTGAAGTTGGAGGCTGGGTAATGAGCCCTCATCACCAATAAAATTACAGAGTATGACCACAAAATAATTTTCTGGCCACCAAAAATAATGAGGTATTTCTATAATGAAGCATATGCTATTTTTGAAAACTTCCAAAATGTATCAGAGTTAGTTAAAAAACACGAACTAGTGTGGATTTTGATTGACAACAGATGTTTGTTGTTACTAATGCAAACGTATGTTTGTTTGTTTGCTTACTGAGAGGAAGTATTTCCCTGTAATCTGCACAGGTCTTGAACTCACCATGTAGCCTGAAACTCACAAAAATGCTCTTGCCTCAGCCTCCTAAGCACTGGATTATAGATGGGCACTGCCATGATCAGCTGATTTCTATGTGGTGCTGGGGGATCAAACTTAGGCCTTAGGTGTCCTAGCCAAATGCCCTACCCATTGAACTGTATGCCCAGCCCCAGCATTCTCATTTATATATTAAACTTATGCTTGTTGAGTTTCCTTATAAAATATTGTGTGTGTGTTTGTGTGTGTGTGTGTGTGTGTGTGTGTGTGTGTGTGTGTGTGTGTGTGTGTGTGTGTGTGCGCGCGCGCACACACACGTCTGGAGATGGACTGAGCTCAGGGTCTTCACACAGATCTATATTCCCAGCCATTTTTTTTTTCTGATTTTTGAGACAGCGTCTTACTGAGTTTCTAAGTTGCCCAGGTTGGGCTTAAATTTGTCGCATTTCTACCTCAGCTCTCAGAGTGCTGAAATTACAGACCTGAGCCATTGGATCCAGCTCATAAAATAATTTAATATCTTAGAGTAGGTTTTTAGAAGCTGTATTATTGGAAGTACAAAGATGTATCAAAGTATGTTTTGCTCACGATACTGTTATAATTATATACACAACATACCTATTACAAGAACTATTATCATACAATGTTTTTGGAAGTGGAAGTTTTGCTGCATTTTGTAACTGTACCATACATTTAATATGTAGCCCAAGACAACTCTTTTTCACTCAATGCAGCACAAGCAAGCCAAAAGTTTGTACCCACTGTTGGGTAGGATGAGGCTGAATTTCTATTTGATGTACTGATAACCTGCTACATGACTCACGGAAGTCAGTCTACCTTTCCACATCTGTTTGTCTGTTTTCTTCCAAATTCCTGCACAATAAATTTTGCACAAGTTGCCTCTCAAGTTTCCTTTGACCTTAACGTCCAGCGGCATCCTGCTGCAAGCCAGGATTGAGTGCTTTCGTTATCTCCTGTACCTCCCACTCCACCTTGAGTCTCTGTTAAAAGATGAGACAGCCCGGCTTTATGATGAGTCTTCAAACTGTGTAAAACTCTATTCCTGAGTCCCTATTTCTTCACTTGGAAACTGCCTCTGAAAAATCCAAACATGACCAATGTGTCATGTTTAGGATTTGTTTAGCATATAATAATAAAATAATTTATTATGTAATAGATAAATGTTGGATACTGACTTAGAGAAAAATTAGTGATGGTAACAGTCCAGCTTTTTCAGATGAGTAATTAGAGACAAATGGGGGGAAAGAAAAAACAAGGTCTCAGATGGCTCTGGGATCCCGTATGGCTTGATGAGAGAAAGAGCTGTCTGGACAAAGAGCGGTCATTTCACTAAATTCACAGAAGCATGACGCTAAGCTCCAAGGTCGCGTGCTAATTAGCTTCCATGGTGTCTTTGTTTTCTGATCTATAAATTGGGGTTAGCAGTACTGCATCCCAGCTGGTCTCTTCCTGGACACAAATATGAGCAGTGCATTTGTTTTTGAGGCAAAAGCTTTCCAAAATTGTTGTATTTTTTATTAACCTCTTATGTTTTGTTTCTTATTCCACCATAAGGTCCTGCCATGTTCCTTATTGTTAAATGACTCTATCAACAATTATATTTACTTTGGCAAAGTTCTGAAGAAATGTAATGTTGATAATGTTAATAATAAACAAGAGCTAATGTTGATTGAACAGATGCTATTTTCTAGACATTTTTAAGCTCTGGTTATACAATAGTGTACTTAATTGCATTTAAAATAGTCACATGAGGGAAGTACCATTATTTCTATTTTACAAGTGGAAA
Source organism: Ctenodactylus gundi (assembly GCA_004027205.1). Taxonomy (NCBI): domain Eukaryota; kingdom Metazoa; phylum Chordata; class Mammalia; order Rodentia; family Ctenodactylidae; genus Ctenodactylus; species Ctenodactylus gundi. Next base: position 121,091 of record PVKB01000636.1, on the reverse strand, counting down.
AGTGAGGTAGGGAGATAATAAGAGTTAGGAAGTTTTTGAAATGGAATGTAAAATGGAGAGGGCCGGGAGAGGACTGTTTTGGATAGGAGAACCGGAAAGGAGTCTGTGTTCTAATGATCACCGTCAGAAGAGCTACTGAAAACTCAAAGGAGGAAGCTGAGTCTTTTTCAGATAAGAAAAGTCAAGAAGGAACGTAATCAAGAGAGAAAGGTATCTTGGCTACTTCACTGAAGGGCAGAGCGTACTGCCCCATCCCTTTTCCGTTTCTGTCTGTAATTACTCATTTGAAAAACCTGGGCTATTGTCATTAATTATGTCTCAAAATCAGTATCCAATGCCATCAGCTATTTATTTATCTATCTGTTTATTTATCTTCAGCACTGAAGATGTAATTCAGGGCGAGCTGTCGTGCTGAGCTGCATCCCCAGAGCACTTTTTTTTTTTTTTTTCATCCATGCTCAGTTGCTAAGCTGTTGGGTTGCCCACACTGGCCCCGACTTCCTGTCTTCCTGCCTCTACCTCCCAGAGTGCTACAGTGATATTCCTACGCCACTGGTCCTGATCCCTGATCACTTGGTAGTAGTCACGCTGCAATAAAATCTGGAAATCTGGCCAACTTGAAGAATAATTTCTTGAAAATATAACACTTCTTTTAATTTTTTTTTGATTACCTCGTTTTCATAAAGCACAAGCTTACTGGAAAGCAAAAATGTTCAATTTTAAGACCACATTTAACTTTTGCTGTGTCTTAAATTGTGTTTTGCCTAATACTTTGAAACGCTTTATGAAACCACTCTGGTGATTACCTATTTGAGTTGACAATTTATAACTACTTGTTGGATGATACATTGTAGAACATCTTTTCGGCTGATATGTACATCCAAGTCCTTGGCTTATTCTCAGCCACATGTCACTTTGTTATAAGATTCTTATTCTCAACAGTCAAATTTTCCTTTAGATTATATTGAGGAGGTCACATTTTGGCTACATATTAATATGTAATATTTTAAAATCTGCCAAGATCATTTTGAAACTATGTAATCTTGTAACTTATGACTATCATTTATGTAATCTCTTAACTTAGGACCTGCTTGCTCAATAAATATTACCATGTGCCTCCTCTAAGCATGGACCAATTCAAAGAGCATGGGGAACACAGGATGAATCATGCATGAAACCAACACATATTGAATAGAAAGTTCACAGTATTGGCAAGAAGGTGTAGTGTGCCTGTCTCTGTCTCACACTGACATCCCCTCAAAAAATTGTAAAATTGTAATGAAAAAAATATTTTAAACACCTTATATACCTTAATTTAGGTTGTGTTGTTGAGACATAAGACATTGCGTATTGCATACTGACTTAAAGTCATAGTAATCCAATAATCAAAAAGTATCTAAAGAGTGAGCATATATTATATGTATGCTCATATAATTAATAAATACTAATAATAAATATTTTATTTTCTTATGAAGCTCAGAAGACTCATTAATCCTCATAGCATCTCTGTGGATAAAAAAAAGCAGGTGGTACTAGATTTTTTTCCTTTAATTATCTTTTCCTGCTGGAGCTTGAGTGGCTGAAAATGTCAATTAGCCCTGTAAATATTATTTTCTTGAATATTTTCCTTGAACTCTCAAGCGGCTTCAACATATTCTATAAGAGTTTTGTTCAGTGACATTTAATATTCAATTACAGAAAAGTGTATCACTTTAATTTCTAGCCCCATCCTCCTCCCAAATCAAAACAAAACAAGAAAAAATATGGAGCGTAGGGCGAAAGGAGAGGATTTCTAGCTTTTAGCAATGTTCTATGTATGGACTGGAGGAACAGCACAGTGCTTAGAGCACTTGTCTAGCAAGCACAAAGCCCTGAGTTGGATTCCCCAGAACCACATAAACTATATTCTACGTGGAAATAGATTCCAGTGGACCTGTTTTCTCACTAGTGTTTACAATAATTTCTGTGTGGTATCAAGAATAGGAGTTCCTAAAGCAACTGTGAAGTAGGTTTAGTTCATGCATATGTGGATTGAGGATCAATTCTGAGCTTTTGCCGCTACCTCTTTTCCCCTTTTGTTCACGTATTCAGATGTAGATTCCGATTTCAGGAGGCAAGAGCAGGGGAAAATAGGAACTGCTACATTCTTTTTTGAAACCAATAACTCGCTTGCATTGTATACCCAGCCACCAGAGCCAGTGATGCGCCATTGCTATGAAAAGAAGGGATAATCACTCAGCAGCACGTTATTGTTAATACATTAAGCACTCTGGATGCCTTCTTTGTACAGCCAATCTTATTTAAATTAAGTATAACGACTTTAAGTGTCTCTTCTTTTAAAAAGTGATCCCCAAAGTATATTTTTAATTATTCTCAGTGTAAGGTGAAGTCCTTCGTTGCTAGGGAACGTACTTGCAGAGTTTATTTTCCCATAGATAAGTAAAATATTCCTTCCTGTGCTATTATTCCGTAGGTAAATTAGTGCTTATCTAGGGTATATTCATAGGACAATATAACATAACGATCTGACATTTTCTGTTGTAAAGGGAAGTAAACCTGTATTAGCATTGTCTGTCCACACAAGCAGAGAGAAGAGTTTTGCCCACCAGCGCTGTGGAACCCTGGTTCCCTCAGATGCTCAGAAGGGCCTTCAGTACCTTCGCCTCTGACATCCATGCTGGTTCTTTTGCCAGTTTGTGTTGCTTGACCATGTACCATGTCAGGAAGCCTCTTGAATCTTTTGTTTTTATATGCTGTCTTGTTTTTGTATGTGTATATGAGAGGGTGGGGGGTGGTTAGTAGTGGGGATTAAACCCAGGGCTTTCACACTGAGATACATTCCAGCCAGATTTTGATTGTGAGACCAAGTGTCACTAAGTCCCTAAGTTGCCCAGGGTGAACTCATGCTTGGTATCCTCCTGCCTCTGCCCCTGGAGTGCTGAGAATACAGGCCTGAGCCACCTCTCTTGGCTAACCCAAATTTTGAGGTACTTGATAAATTCTCATGTCTTAGAATGATTCTGTCCTCTATACATCAGTCCCCACATCTTTTCCATGTGAAATGGAACCCAAATAGTATTTGTCTAATCATTGACAAAATTAATCACAAATACTAAGACCAAGAAAAATACATTATTTCAAGGTCTTAGAGTATTAAAGAATGTAGTTTTAACTAAAAAATATATAGTTTTGCCTGGATTTTTTGATACTTTATAATTTAAAATGATTAATTTTAGATGTATTTGTTTACCTATTTATTTATTTGTATGTAATTAATTTACTTTCTGCAGTACTGGTTATTGAACCCAGGGCTTTCAAACTGAGATATAGGCCCAGCCCCTTTTATTTTTTTTTTATTTTGAGACAGACTTTCATAAATCTTCTAAGTTGTCCAAACTAACCACAAACTTGCAGTCTTCTCGACTCAATCTTAGTGTTTTGGAATTACAAAGACATACCACCATGTTCAGCTTAATTTTAAATTTAATTTTTAATCATATCATTTCCTGAAGTATATTGAATGAAATATTGATGAGTATTGTATAGACTTCTATAACACAGTAAGTTTGCAAGTAATAAGTGTATTGCTTAGCTTTCCTGTTGCTGGACAAAAATACCTGACATCCACAACTTAAAGAAGGAAGAGTTGATTCCCCTCATAGTTTTAAAGACCTTAGTCAAAGATCTTCTGGTTGCTAAGGCAGCAACGTCAAGGTGAAAGGGCATAGGGGCTCAGAACTGAGATTTCATGGCAGCCCGGAAGCAGAGGAGGGAGCAGTGCCAGAGAAGGAGTATAACCGGATGTAGTACCCGAGATCCCTTCTCCGTAGCCCACACCGCTAACCTGAGAAACATGTCCTACTCATCTTCTGTGTAGCTCCCAAAGCCAATCAAGTTGACAATCTAGTTTTGCTATCGTATTTGTACTTGTCTAATCTCAATTTCTTGTTAATTTTTATACATTAGTCATTTTGATTTCTCATTCTGCTACTGTTCTAAATCTCTCTACATATTTTAAGCATGAGAAAGCCAGGAGTATATGTGAATTCTGTGCTACTGGATGCACATCTATTTCTCAAACACAAAGCAATCAAGAGATTTGAATAAGCTTTTTAGTCTTTAATGAAGAAATTCTTTTGGCACAGTAAAAATTTCTGTATTTTCCGGCCCATCTTGGATGTCTTGTTAGAATCTATCCAAGTATGTAAGTCGTACTTGAAAAGGACACTGCTGATGAAGGACGTGATTTATTGTAACCACGAAATTATGTCCTGAAATTATGTCCTGGGCCACATGCCCAGTATCTAAACTAAATCAAGGAGGACTTAATTAGAGGTAGGCAGTGAGCCTAGAAGAACTTACTTTGTTCAATCTCAAGTTTCTAATTTCATTGGATTGATGTTTTATAGACGTCTCTACTTGAGAGAAAAGCTCACAGGAAGAGAAAGACTCAATGTATGCTGGTTATATAGAAGATTGTCTAGATGTAACTCACCAGGGAAAGCCAGGATCAAGGAGGAGGATATCTGTCCTGCATTCAATGGGTACCAGCGAGTTCAGGATACATCTCAGGCTAAATTCTTTGTGCATTTACAATCTTGAGGCAATATTTACAACACTGAATTAAAATGTAGAAACATCAGGAAATTACTCAGCACACTGGAGCCTTTGTTTCGAATTTTCTAATATGCCGTGACAACACATGGTCCCTTGTGATAAAAATCCTGTTTGTTTATTTTCTAAGAAAGACATGCCTTTAAATTCTCTTTCGCTATAATTTTGAAAGAAGAAATTCTATTAAATTACTTATTCATATGTTATATTATTCTCTTATATTGAGGGGAAAATGGATGAAATAATAAGTAGTGTACTTACAACTCTTTAGTGATAATGACTATGCAATAGGTTGTTTTATTATTTCAAGTGATTTATGTTATTCATAATAACTACTAAATAGCAATAATTACTAAACAAGTGAGGAGATACTATGGTAGGATTTCAAAATCAAATTCCTGTCATAAAATATGAAGCACGATGGACAAATTGTTAATAGTGCTTAACTCTATCTAGAATGCTAACGTGCCATGGAATTTGAAGGCATGATTTTCTTTAAAGGCAACCATCATATGTTTAATGATGACTTTGACTGTCACAGAGTCTAGAGAAAATATTACAGAGATACACAAAATGAGAACAGCTTCTACATCCAATCCGTATTCAAAGGCTTTATCACTACTGTGAATTCAGGAGAAACAACTTCAGATGTTATTCTGAAATCCAAGGTTCTTATAAGAATGAATGAAGTATGCTTAAGTGACTTTTTCATACCGGAAGTATCAATATGATTGTTTAATGCTGCCAATTAATTAGTGCAGTACAGAGTGACCACCCCCCCCAAAAGGTATCGTCAATTGGCGCTATCTGAAAACTTCTTCTTGTTGTTTGTAGTTTTTGACCCCACGTGGTCATGCCCTGTGAAGTTGCCCCATGTATGCAAAGCTGAACAACTTACCATATGTCCTATACTCTAGTACCAGTTATTGAAAGATCAGTCATGTAGGACAGGAGAGGCACAGACCGTGAAGTGGGGGTGCTTGAACATGAATCTTGTTTTTTCCAATTTTTAAGTGTAATCTTGAGTGAGATAACTGAACTGTGGGTTTAAGTTTTCTCATTTTTAAAATAGGGCTAATATCAACTCCTACATAGAAGTGTTTTGATTTTTCAAAGTGTGTGTATATATATATATATATATATATATATATATATATATATATATATATGGCACTTAAGGAAAGCTACATATTAAATACGTAGTGATATACTTACTATCTTTTTTTTCAAGCTTCACTCATATTTTTTTTTGTCTAGGATTGGAAAGTTCAGCTTGCTGCTTTACTGCCAAAGTTTTAGGTCCTTGTTCAAATTTCACCTATCCCTCAAGTTCTAGTTTAAATAATCTCTCTATTCTTAAACACTAAGCTAAGTTGCCTCTGCCACAGTAATATAAAAATTAATCTCGTGATTAAAAACCATTTTCTTCTCGGATGGACTATAAACAGGGACATAGAAATTTGTGGTTCATGGAATAATTCCACTAACATTGTTCATTATATGCAGGGCGAAGCTAAATGAAAATTAGTAGGAAATTCCCAACTCTAAGCACCCCATTTAATACTTAAAAAAGATTTTGTCCTTGTAACCCAGGATTGCGGAGTTATGCAGAAGGCTTTGTATTAATGTGCCATTAAGATTCTTTGTTTTGTGATCAAAGAGACATTTAAACGTGTCTTTCCTTAACCTTCAGAATTATGGCCCGTATCTCATACACTCAGCATTCCTGTAAGCGGTTAATGAAGTGGAACATTTTTGATTCATTGGGAGGTAGATTGTGAAGAAATTTTCAGGCAGGAGATTCAGGTAATATTGAAACCCATTTTTAAACAGACTTTCAACAGGCAATAAACTAGAGATTCCCAAGTGAGACTAGCAAAAGAGATTGTGCTTTTTTTTTGTTTTGTTTTGTTTTGTTTTCAGAGAATTGTTCATTGTTTCTCATCACCTAAGCCTCCACGGTATTGAGTTTTAGTGAGAAGCAAGCAAAGTATTTTCAAGAAGGAAGAAATGCAGTGTTCTGCACAAAATTTTGACTATAGATATAGAAATGAACTTGAACCAATAAGGAGAAAGGAAAGAATGACAAATACATTGATAGAATCAACATCAAGTTAAGAGACAGGCTTGAGAATGAACTGGGATCAAAAGAAACAGATTCTTTGAAGCAGAAAGTATGAATTTATCTATCAACAGAAAGTGTACCTTTGATATGCAGTACAATAAATCATATCCAGCTGTTTATCTCTACATTATTGGATCAAGATTTCTATAGAAGACAGCATTTCTTTGTGCCAAGTCTAGGTCGTGTGTTAATCCCATCAATTTCTTGCTGTGTTGTCAACAAAAGATCTGGTCCTGCCATCCAAAGTAGAAAGCAGTCCTGTGAACTGATATGCGCCCCTTTACCTCAGGAATGTCACAAAGACCCCTGAAAACAATCACATTGCGCTGAGGGGTCATGGACTCAGGATAAGCACCAAATGACCAATGCTCCCTTCAGATTCTAGAAACAGGGGCCAAAGAAAGTAGCACAACGAAGTCATTAATCCCACCGGATCTTGTCTTAGACCTTGGCTAAGTGACGGAGAAGATGATGCTGCTGGGGAAAAACAATTTTATAACATTGTTCATCTGTAATCATAAGCAGCAAAGAAAAATGAATTCTAACTAAAAAATAGAGTGGACTGCAGGAATGGTACAGTGGTTAGAGCACTTGCTCTGAAGGTGTGAGGCCCTGAATTCAATTTCCAAGTACCACATAAAAATCCAGACTTGGTGGCACATGCCTGTAATCCCAGCACTTGGGAGCCTGAGGCAGGAGAAATGTCAGGATTCCAAAGCCAGCTTGGACTACATAGTGAGTCCAGGACCAGCTTGGGCTATAGAGCGAGACCCCTGTTTAAAAAACTGAAACATTTTTAACAAAAGCAAAAGCCAAAGCAACGAGTAGAGAACAGAGTTGAATCGACCCAGGAACTGGCTCCCACCTTTCTCCATCATACTTTTCATCATTTTTTTAAGCAAAAGGGTACTTCTCCCAATTCCTGGAAGTTTTGACTTGTCATTTATTTTAAGTTTTCAGAAAAGAGATTCCCTTTGAAATGTTAGCAGGAAAGGTCCCAGTGTGCTCTCCTTTCTATATAGAAAATCCATAATTTTTGGTCCAAATCCATCTTTCTTTTGAAAAGCATGCATGTTCTGTCTCCCATGTTGCCAAACAAAGTACCATATAAACATAGGTTGTCCAAAAGAAATGAGTAAAACTGATTGAAGTAACAGTGTGAGAGTGAGTTAAGTGTAGGAGAATTGGCAGGGGGAATTTAGAGAGCTCACTCTTTTTGCTAGAGACACCATTAGCAAATGAATTATTAGTCTTTTCATTAACTCCAACTCTCCAAAGAGAGACTCTGACTTCCTTTAAGGCCTTTAGAGTGCCCAAACACTTGATGCTGTCCAAATTTCACCAAATCCAACTGAAATATTGCAGATACTTATCTTTTGTTGTTTATGCTCTTTGCGGGGTTGGTGGAGTTAGGATTGTAATGAAGATATATGATATGACACTATTTGATTCTCTGGATTTCGATCTTGTCATAAGACCCCAGCTTTCTAATATGAAAAAGATCTATGCAAACAATGTTTAAGGATTTATTATAATAAGCTATTAGGTATTTAATAAAATAGACTAAGATTCCCAGAAAAGAGATGTCAGTGACGTGGGATACTTAGGAGAGCATCACGGAGAAGAATGGGCAAAGTAGCACCTTAAAGAATGGGTGGGATTTGATTGATGGTGAAAGACTGGTAGGGGAAAGTCTTAAAGAAAAAATCCTGGCTTGAGAAAGCCACCTGGATTTCGTCTTCCATAAATATAAAAATGCAAGAGTGTGAATATTTAAAACCTATTTTTAGAGTATGTGACTTATAAAGATAGCAAACAATGCAGTATAGCTGACTCCCTAAGACAAAAATGGTATTTAATTGTAGAGCACTCTTCCTATCATTCTTTAAAGATTTGTGGTTTTCATTACAACACTTTAATTTTGATCAGTTTTTTTTATTATACAGGACAAAATTATACAGATCATGCCAGCGACTCATGTGGTTATTAAATTCTTTAAAACTTAGTGTGTTCTACTTAGATTCAGATCTGTTTGATGAAATCAAAGTTTGGTGACTTTTATTTTAAACATTGATATCTTTATGTTTTAAAATATCCCCTTTCTTCAAACACAGTTATTCCATTATTGTTGCCACATTCTGAAACAGTTCTAGGAGTTCCCTTTCCTTTTCTTTTTTAATTTTTTCTTTCTTTGGGTATAAAAAATTTGCCTAACATAAAATTTAACTTTTTTAAACAAATACAGGGATTCCAAGTTCTGTAACACATCAGAACCATGGGGTTTGGGGAATTAGTAAGCATCTGTGTCTACCCCTTTTTCAGAGGTGTTGACTGCTTTCCTGTCTGATCTTTGTTCCTCTGCCCTTCATGTTTGGGCCTTTTATGTTATTATTTTTGTGCATTTAATAAAGAGGGACACCAAGACACCAATCTATGCTCAGTCTTTTGTGATTGGTTCAATTCACTGAGCATTCCTGACTCTAGGTGGCCCCATTTTCATTCAAATTCGTCATATCTGTCTTTCTTCATGGCTACGTAATATTCCATTGTGTATAGGTACCACATCTTCTTCAACCATTCCTGTATAATGGGCAGATAGATTGCTTCAAGGATTTGGCTATTATGAATTGTGCTGCTATGAACATGGATATGCATATGTCTTTTTGGTATGTTGACTTTTATTTCTTTTTGGAATATGCCCAGCAGATCAATACCTGGATCCAATGAAATTTCCATACTCATCTTTCTAAGGAACCTCCAGATTGTTTTGCATAATGGTTGTACCCACTGTACATTAGAGGTCCCTTGATCAAGAGTGATTAAAAAATAGTGAGTACTTCTGTTAAATGCCACTAAATACACATCAGACTCATGAAAACATTACCATGTGTTTTCATCCGTCATAATCACGGGATCTGGCACCAACCGACTTTGGGCTCTTCTCCAAGGTAAAAAAAAAAAAAAAAATGCCTGTGGAACAGAAATATTTTGAATTACCCCAGGCGTCAAACTAGCCGCAACAGTGTGACTAAAGACTTAAAACAGTAATTCACAAACTGCTTCAGAAAGTGACAATCCAATGTAAGAAATATATTCAAAGTGAGGGGAAGTGTACTGAGGGAGTTTTGTGGAAGTATAGAATTTATGGGATAATTTTTAAATTTAAATATTTAATGTATTTTTTGACCACACCACTTAGCACCACTAGCCTTCCCTTAACATAAAAGGAAAACATGCAGAAGAGTGACAAAGGACATTCTAGCTTTTCCTCTTCAACTACTTCAGCATAATTACTAAGAAAATAAAGCAAACTGGTTTGATCCCACTCTGTGGATGTATAAAGGCGATCTATGTCTTCCCCACCCTAGGACCTATTTTCAAAATTTGGATGTGATCAGTGGAAGAGGTTGTTGTCATCTGAAAAGGGCCCAACTATGCTTTCTTAAATAGTTTTTTTAAAAGAACTGTTTTGCCTTTTTATTGTGTCTAGTTGGGTAAAAATGATTCAAGGAGAGTAAAAAGAGTAGATCTTTCAGCTAAAAAGATTAGAAAGATGGCACGTGTGCAGGTCAGTGGCCTTCATGAACAAGAATATGATTCCAGCTTCACACGGAGTTGCACATTTTATTGGGGTAGGGTAAGAAGATAAATCTTGCTGTCCTCAACTAGCTGGTGACATGAAGAAAAGACATCAGAATATGGTGTAATTGACAAAGAGACTCTGGATCCATTGACTTTGTACATCGGGATTGAATAGATATGAAAATGAACAGCAGATACCAGAAGCCAGTTTCTCATTTTAAAGAGTAGGAGTTGATAGATAAGGAAGAGGAAAGGCTATGCTGAACTAAGTGGTGATAGATGAGTAGGAACGATATATATATATATATATATATATATATATATATATATATATATTATAGTTTAACAAAGATACACATGGTCATACATAGGAATGCTCATGGATATATTTATATACAAAGTTTAGTGTGTACATATGTATTTCCTAGTTCTGTCAGCTAAGAAAGTCTAGAAAAAAGAAGAAAACAAAACCCACTAGCAGTAAGCACAAAGCATCAAGATTTTTTTTCCTAATACTATTACACTTTTGAAGGAACCAGGTTTCTTTGGAGAAATGGTTGACTGTGGGGCTGGGTGTAGAAATGAATATAGAGAATCTCAGACTATCAAAAAGAAGGAAACACTTGAAAAAATGATGGATATGTTAAAAGGAACCAAATAAAATAACTCCTAGGCCAGTTTTTGCATGATTTAAACAAAATTACTAAGTTTGGATTATAACTAAAGGTTAAAGTAAATATCCATGAATTCATAATGTTATAAATAATTAAAATAAATATGGGGTGAAGGAGAAGAAACAAATTTCTATGCAAAATTCCAAATAATATAAGTACCTACGCTATCCTCAGAGAGATGTTGCAAAATTGCTCACTCTTTGTTTGCTGAGCACAGCAAATTTGGGGTGTATCTCAGTGATTACAGTGCTTGCCAAAGAATAAGGTATGAAGAAAGGAGGGGCACTGACATTTTGGTGGAGAAACTTTTAAACATTAGTTCAAGTAGGGCTGGAGGAATGGCTCAGCGGTTAAAGCGCTTGCTTAGCAAGCGCTAAGTCAAATGCTAAGTACCCGAGTTTGATTCCCCAGCACCAAGTAAGCTGGGCCTGGTGGGTGCACGCCTGTAATCTCAGCACTCAGGAGGCTGAGACAAGCACATTGCCCTGAGTCCAAGGCCAGCCTGGGCTCCATAGTGAATTCAGCACCAGCCTCGACTACATAGCGAGACCCTGTCTCAAAAAAAAAAAAAAGAAAAAAAAATTAGTTCAAGTAAATGGTCAAGGCCAAACAATAATTCATGGTGATACCATTGATGCAATGTGACTAAAATGGCTTATTACTTTTATGATATTTCTCCTCAAAATCAATAATCCCAGCTAACTCAGGAGAAAACACCAGGTGAGTTTAAATAGAGAAGTATTCTATAAAATGAGAGATTGGTATTCCTCAGAACTGCCAAGATCACCAAAAAATCAAAAAAGTTCAAGAAATTGTCATAACCAAATGACAGCTAAGAAAGCAGAATTAGAACAGAAAAGGTACATTGGGTAAAAACTAAATGAATTTAAATGAAACACAGATATTACTTAATACACTACTATTGGTACAATATAATAGTAATCTAGAACCACAGAAATGCTTATAATTGGAGGAGTCGCTTTGTGCAGCGTATGTGAAAATTCTACATGCTGCTTTTGCAGTTTTTTCTTCCAAAAAGCTTATTTAAATGATTAAAAAGACACTTCAGAACTCAAACACAGCTACCACAAGTAATATACAGAACCTTCATAGAAAGATTGCTTTTTGGAATGTGCAATCATAATTACATCATCTGTCTACTCTCAAAGATATAATATTCAAAATGTTCTACAACTTATTCTTAAGTTACTACCGGAGCATATTTAACCTCAAAGAGATGTTTTTGCCAAAGTTTGCAGAGGTGGGCAAATATTTTATATAAAGGACCAGATGACACATGTTTTAGACTATACAGGCAAATACAGTCATGGTCACTGAATGCTATCCTTGGAGAAAGTGTCTTTGGATAACATGAAGCAATGGACTTTACACTTCAAAAAAATTTTTTATAGAAGTAAATAGCAGATGGTATTTGGCCTAAGGATTATCGTTTCCAGACCTCAAATTTATACCATAATTTGATTCTTAATGTAAAATGAAGTTTTAATTGTATAGTGATTTTTTTTTTTCAGAGACAGGGTCTTGCTCTGCAGTCCAGGCTCACCCTGAACTTAGAATGGAGCCCGAGCTGGCCTCATACTCATGGCAATCCTCCGACCTCAGCTTCTGGAGTGCTGAGGTTACAGGCGTGTCCCATCATTCCTTGATGTTATGTGCTGCTGGGCGATTAAATCCGAGGACTTGTGCTTCCTCGGGAGGTGCTCTAAAAACCAAGCTCCTCTCCCAGACTCCTATACAGTGATTTTTTTTCCCCAAATTATGTTTTCTTTCATTTTTATTACATTGTGTTTGCAACACTTAATAATCACATGCTTTTGGGACATTGATACATATACATGTCACGTGTTAATCATTTTCACTTTCCCTTCTTCCCCGCTCCTGGCCCCCTGCATCCCAAATGCTTTGTAGAATCCGGAAGTTCACTGGAGAGCGCAGAAGGGGCGGGTGAGAAGCGAAGCAAGGTAAAGGCGACTAGACGGAGGCCATTGCCTTCTGACTGTGTCTAGTTGAGAATTTTGCTATTATACGGGGCGATGTTGCTAGAATTCTTTTCCTGGGAAGATAATTAACAACTCTAGAGTTAGTCTGATTGGCTCAATTTCTAGTTCCTGCTGTACTCTATGACTATCTTTATAAACTTGGGGCCATGTTTTCTCTTGTGTAAAACATGAAATTAACATACATGTGTGCATCAAGTTGCTTTGAAAATTGAGTAGAAAGTTTGTTAAAATACACTATGATGATGACAGTAATGCCTGAAATTACAGGTTATAATGAAAATTAAGTGAAAGAGTAGGTATAAAACACGTATTACTGTAACTAGTAGGGAATAATTACTTCGATTTACTGAATTCATTAACAATATTCTGATCACCAATAAAATCCTCCCTCATTTTGAAAGCATAATTTGGAAAGAACTAAACCTGGGAGTCTTGTTAAGTTTACTCAGCACTAGTTTTTATGCAGATCGGTGTGTTTCTCATCTCCCAATGCTAATGAGCTTTAGATCTTCTAAGAAAAAACAACCCTCTCTGGCTAGACACACGTCACATTTCCCAGCGGAGGAAGTTCTACATTAATCATGCTCAAGGGCTTATTCTGAGTCAGCCCAAGCTTAACCCAGCCTCTAAACGCTCCAGGGCAGACAGGTGAAAAATTACACAGAGATCCCACTAGACTGTTGTAACAGGAGGTGCTAAGTGACAGGAACCCGCCGGACAGAAAGATGCTATCCTTGTTCCTTGGGCAGAGCAACTTCTGCCCCCACCAGCTTCTGGCCTAGTTGATAGACTTGCCCGTAAAGATTGGAAAAAAATAGAGAAAATTTAGCAGATGTGAAATGTTAGATACAACACAAAAGCCTGGGCAAAATATTTGTTCCATTTTCTGAATATGAGATTCAGTGATGAGATAGAAGAAATGAATTTGAAGGAAATTAGTGACAGCTCAGTTTCAGAAGGGATGAAAAATGAGGTGGGTTACTTAATTTTCTTCCCTCTGTACCTCCATGAACACATAGTGAACTTTCTCTTTTTTTGCAGAAAATAAGAAACGAAGCACTGTGAGTAAAGTGTTATATAAACTTTTCATGTCTAGGAGACTTATGGTGGACATCACCAGACAACAGGAGTGATCATGACAGGATCGTGTGGCTGTCACTTGAGTTTGGTCTGTGATCTCTGCACCGTCTCTTCTGCACTACCGACGTCTCTTATGTCTTTTCCTCCTCATCCACTGCTACTTTTCTGTCACTTTTCAAATTAGTTAGAGCTAAAACAAGAGAAGCAACTGACCACTGCCATTTGCAGGGATGAAGTCACGAGTTCTCCAGGTTCCCAAATATGCTTATTTGTCTTCATCCTGAAATTTCATAATTTACTCTTGACCATCTATGTTTATCCGTGCGAAAGGCAGACTGCCATTTCTTTCTTTGAGTTTTACTTTAATAGTGAAATTGTAATATGCCGATCTGTACAAAGACTTTTCCCATTTATTTCCTAGTGACAGTGTGTGTGTGTGTGTGTGTGTGTGTGTGTGTTTGTCTTTGTGCATGTTGCTTTTTGTCTTGATTTTGCTCTTTCAGCTTGGGCTACCCAGCAGTGATAGCATGACAGGGCATTTGCAAGGCGTCTTCTTCCTGCTATCTCCTGTTCTTTTACATATGTAAATGTACTCAAGCTCCTTTGAAGTCTTATTTACCCAGAAAAAAACAAGTTCAGATCATGGTGACAGCTCCTTATTCCAGGGCATAGCGGGAAGAGATGTACAGTATTTCCTGCTCCCACTAATGATCTGATCTAGTCAGTTCGTCCCACTCGGTATGTTCCACACTCCAAGGGAACATTTTTACTAGATCAAATTGTCTGGATGTAATATCAACTTACAATAGTAAGTTCTTGCTTTAATTTATTGTTTTCATGTTATCTTTTAAGGAAAAATATTAGAATAGCTCATAGTACCACTTAGGAAAATATATATTAAAGTTATACTTTGTTTGTCCAGTACTAGGGATTGTAGCCAAGGTTTCTTGCCTGCTAAGTCAGCACTTAATCACTACACTGTAGTCAGGCCCTTATTATTTTGTCTTGAAATGAGATTCTTCCTAAATTAAGCTGGCCTCAAGCTTGCAATACTCTTGTCTTGGCCCAGAGCGTAGCTGTGATGACAGTCATATGCCACTACCCCCAGCCTCCTTGTAAACCTTGAATTGTGCATTTCTGTGATGAACGATAAAGTTGTTTATGGCACAGGTGGCTGCACAGTACACTTAGTATATAGTATACGTAGTACATAGTAACTACATAGTATGTGCATATTGTGCCCCAAATGCATAGCAAAAAATTCAGATGAGGTAGGAACAGAAAAGTTGATAATGGGGATTGGTACATCCACGATTTCAAACATAAAACATCTAGCAGCTAAATCACTAACTTACTCAATTTTTATATTCAGAGAGCTTACTAGGAGATTTTATTCTATAAAACAAACATTTGTTGAAACCTGTTATATCAGGAATTTTGCTGGGCATTTTCTGTGCATCGTCAAATCTTTACAAAAATCCTATCATATAGTTATACTTTTACACCGGTATTATACACATGAAAAACTGATACTTCAAGGTTATTAGGTACTCATCCTAAGTCAAATAGGAAATGGCACAGAGTAGCAGTATTTTGATTGAATCGTCTCGTAACTAATGGTCTCAGCCACAATCTAGGATATTTGAATCTTCAAATTCAAGTATAAATAAATTGTGACCCTACCTTTCTTAGTTTAGTATTTAATTAGAAATAAAAATGATCTAATAAAACAGTGCTTCAAAAATTCTAAGTCAGGAAGTGAAGTATGGCAGAAAATAGGGAATGACAGGATAAATGATAGAACTCTTGGATGACACAGTGCCGAAAAAGTAGTCCTTCAATGCTTAACAAATTGAAGAGGTAGAGACCACCAGCCAGCGTGTCCAAGTTCCTCTTTCTTGCAGTATCCATTTACTCATCGAAGATAATGCTGATATGCTGAGAAGATCCTGAAGCAATAGACAGCCACAGAGCTCAAGTGCCTGTTGAGAAAAGCTGTGACCGTCACCATGTACTATTGATGGTAAGAAAGGCGTGTGGTTAGTGCCTAACTGCATGGTATGTATAGATTCCAAACCTTGGAAGATTGGACAGCCTGAGAACCAGGAGGGCAAAGCCAGCGTTGGCAGAGTTGATGTTGACTCAGGGGTCAAATCATGATTTTGCTGTAACTGGGCAGAGTCGCAGGGGACTCGGAGTTCAATGTCAGGATCAGGTTGCTTGCCACCGTGTTCCCAGCAAGTTTGGGCAAATGCATGAAGCAGCAATGGACTTTTTTTTTTTAAGCATAAGATCATCGGAGAATTTGCTACATCTATGAGGCAGTCTGCCTATTTTGCATTTGATTTGACTGTTTTATGTTGTATTCTCCTAAACAAAGTCCTCAGAAACTCATGGAATAAGAGTACGTACTTTTTTCTTTAGAGTGCTTTTTTTTTCAAGAATGCTTATTGACTATTTTAACTATTCTTAGGGATGCTACGAAAGATTGGGCTGGGGTACAGTGTAGAATAAGCTTAACTATATCTTAAAGTCGTAATACTTTCTAAAACAACAGCAATGGATGGTAGCTTGGTGAGATATGCTAGAGAAAGTATTCCTTACGATCTGGAATTGTCATCTGTGCGGGGTAGAGATCAGTCTGGAGGTGGCCCTCAGAGCTGAAAGTAGGATTTCCATAGGCCTGGAAAAGCTGGGCCATCTGGCTGAGAGAACGGCAGGAGCTACCACCCAGGAGTTTAATAACCTACCACAAATAAGAATAAGGATCTTCAGGCAGAAGAAAGAGTTATGATGATAAGGTGACAAAAAGCAACGGCTCAGAAATAAGTGCCTGAAGGACAGGGAAAATTTAGGGTTATGGAAATGGTTGTGTCTGCATAGTACCACCCATTGAAGCTCTTGAAGTCAAATTTCTCATAGTCAACAAGGCAGAGTAAAAGATATAAAGCATTAAATCCTATGTCATTTTGAATATCCGTTTTATAGAAAATAATACAAACTTACAAGTGCATACTTGACTAGATTTCGTCATGAGCCTTGAAAGTCGCCAATTAAGTGCAAGGCCCTGATTCCTAAGCCTCATTAGTTTGTAGAACGTCTGCCTTTTCCTGGAGCCATGCATACCAGTATAAATACAGCACATGACAACAGAGGTATTTTAAAGTTTTCTGTCACGCTCATTCAAAAAGTAAAAATAGCATAAGACATATCCTGTCTGAAATATTGTCAACTTGAAAATATTAAACGATTTTTTTTTCTATTTCTTTGAACCTTGCTGTGTATTTTCTATGTTCAACCAACGACAGCTAGGACTATTCACATTTGCAGTGTTCGGTGGTCCCACGTGGCCAGCAGCTACTGTATTGAAAAGTACATGATTGAGGTCCAGCTCCTCAGGGTGGGATCTCTGGATCAGCTTGTTAGGCTGCAACGTGGAAGACCTCACTCCAGGCCTACTGAACAGGAAGATGCACTTAATAAGGTCTCCAGGTGATTCACATGCACAGTACACCTGGTGATACGCTGCTCTGAATATCCAAGAATGGAAGCTCTGAAAACAATTACAAAATAAAAAGCAATAGAAGTTCTCCCCCCAAAAAAAATGTAGACAAGAAGAAGCGAGTCGTAGAGGTGGTTTCTGGGATCAAGAAGAGAACAGTGACTGATGATGCAAGAAGTTTGATGAGGGGGTTCCAATTCATGTTTGTAGTAACAGAATTGATAATTGCCAAATCCCGGAAACAATCTACCTGCCCATCCATACAGGAATGATTAAAGAAAATGTGGTACCTATGCACAATGGAATACTATGCAGCTATAAAGGAAGACAGATGTGAGGCTTTTGAATGAAAATGGGGCCACCTTGAGTCAATGATGCTCAGTGGAATGCACTCAGTACAAAAAAAATTCAGACTGTAGACAGGTGTCTCTCTCATGAAATGCAAAAAATAACGACTTAAAAAGGTCCCAACATGAATGACAGGGGAGCAAGGAGCCAATGGTCAGCTAGGAAATGGGTGACCTTCTGAAAAAGGGATGGGTTCCATGATTCTCCAAGCCTCATGTGTCCAATGTGTTATAGAATGTGGAATTCATGCATTTGAAAAATTAAAAGAATTGAGAATTATTGCTTGAGCAGTACTGGAGAGGGGTGAAAAACATAACGTGAATGTGAAAAAAAATGAGAAGATAATATGCCCTAAAGCAAGTCTGGATTATTTTGGGGCAGTAAAAAGGAATTGCATACATTTAAGAGCTAACATCATCCAAGTCGTAGTCACAGGCATTTTCCAAGCTAATTATGAAGTGTTTCTAGTGAGTGTTTCTTCTTCTTCTGCCTTTATTCCACTGCCTTCGGTAACCAAATTCAAGCAACGATAACTCCGATCTCACAGTAACTTCGGAATATATTTGGAACAATTCTGAAATTTTATTATTGAAAAATGCTAATGTGGATTCGGGGCTAAAGATGAAAAATGATCCTTCTTAAGCTGCTTAATTGGACAGCTTTGTGCCCGTGGCCTGCTTAGCGGTGCGTGCTGCGGCTGGCTGTGGCTGACAAGGGGAGCAGTTCTGGAAATGCATTGTGACTTGTGTGATTACAAAGTATTCATTTAATTATAAGTGCATCTCTCGTTACTTTTGCAAATACTATTTGCTCACCTTTGCTTGCATTCTTTGTTTTCTTTGGATCCCCCAAAACGTAAACGTTTTGAATCAGAACATCAGTCACATATTGCAATTCAAGTGAGTTCGTTATATTTTGTGAGCAGACATTCCGTTGTTGGAATGGATTTTTCCAACAGGGGTTTGGTGGATTTAGCAAACTGAGTGTTTTCATGTGTAAAGGAAAGCCTGGTATATGGAACCACGTAGTAAACCTTGTGTTTTCGTGATCAGGTTGCTATCTGGAACATAATTGCATTAAGTAAATGTCACAGGATGGAGGACAAGGTGAATGCGTGAATAGCAGTGGCAACCATTGTGTCCCCTACATATAATAGTTGACCAGAAACAATTGCTGTCCCACTGTTGAGCTGGTTTGATGAAATCAGCCAGTTATGTTAGCGAAACCCATACTTTACATATATTTTTTAATAAAAGTGATCACTTGCCACTGGTTGATCTATGCAAATTTCATTTTATGGATAAAATCATAAAAAGAAACTACTTGTTATGTATCAGATATGAATAGTTTTTTAAGTTTTTAGGGGATAAAAAGTAATCCTTCAAAAAATTTCTCGTATGTTTGCTTCATTTTTATGGGCAAACAACACACAGCAAACTATCCATCGTGAGGTCAGGATTAATGTGGTTTAAGCCTCTAGTCATTAAGCATATGATGAATTCGTACTGGGCACCAGTTATGGGGTTGAGTTGGAGAGAAATGTGCCTCGGAAGGCAGCTTCCCAAAGTACTTTCCTTTTGGAGAAATTTGCACAGACTATGGTATTATCAGTTTGTAAAAACATACAACCACAGAAAAAAGAACAAACTAAGTAAAAGGGGAACAAAGAGAGAAGAGCATCATTTTGACGTGAAACTCAAGGAGAACTTCAGAGTAGAAGACATTAGCAAGATGGAAGCTGAAAATGGGGAAAGGAATTCCAGACAAAGGATGAGCAGGCTCAAAGGTATCGACACAGGACTCACCTGGGGTTAGTGAGCAATGTGTTGGAACAGTCAGTGTAGAATGTGTTGTAGGGGTGCCGTGGGACAAGTGCTAGAACAAGAACCTCTGCCCGGCTTGTGAAAGGTTTTATATCTGCTACTAAGAAGTATGTTTCTAATCTATGGGACGTGGGACACTATTAAATGTTCCTGAGGAGTGGAGTGGTGGGATTGGATCTGGATTCTAGATGGTGGATCTTGACAGGTAGAACTTGGTGCAACTGTAAGTATGTAATACTGATCTAGCAAGACTGTGGTGAGAGTGGACGAGGGAGGATCAGCATGAGAGAGGTCGTGGAAGCACGTGTGGAAAGACAAGACGTGGCCAGATGTTGACGTGGAAGTGGGTGAGCAGGAATAATCAAAGGGGAGATGTTTCCTGCTTGAAGAGTGGTGTGAGTGCCCTGGTCCTGTCAGGGAACTCCAGAAGAACCCAACACAGATTTGCTTCCAGTTCTCACATCCCATAGTTTTCATCTCATAGCCTACTTCTGTCTGCTTCTACAGTGAAAAATACAAGCATCTGAGAAAAAAAAAACACATTTATTCAATTTCAAGTTGACCCTAAAGTTATTTAGAAGAATTACTTTTTGGACTTGTTTCTCTTTTTGTAGGTAAATGCTGAGACCAACCTGTAAAATAGAGCTGGTAGATCGATTATTGAATACTAGTTGTTTGACCTGCCAGAGGAAGATTATACGTCCAATAACAAAAATCAAATTTTGTAACTTGTAGCTTTGAACAATAGTTTGAAAATTCCACCCCAATAATTCTTTAAAATAAACATGAGCAAGTTTCCTGATGTTCTGCTTTGAAAACTAGTCTGTTGAGCCTTTGTTTATAGTTAGTATCTTCCTAAAACTTTTGTGAATTTAAATATACTGAAATATTTCTACTGTTTTCGAGATACGCAACCTAGCAAGTTCATTTTGCGAGTACAACATTTATATTTTCTTGTTCTTTTAAAGAAGGAAATCAAAACGGATTAATTTCCAGACCACTAAGGAGTTCATTTCATTTTGTTTGACAAAATATGTAATTTGAAAAGGTGTCATCCATATTGTGAAACATAAACAACAGCGTTCTAAAGAAGAAATCAAATTAATTGCCTTTGGTTCCTCTGTTTAGCTCATCAGTGAATTAACTTGCAGAGCTAAATTTTCGAAACAAAAATGTTATTTCTTTCAAAAAGTAATCAGTATCTGTGGTCCTCTGGGGAAATCTCTTTCCTTAGAACACTGTCCTTGCCTTGACAATTGCTACCCTGTTGAGGAACTCAAGAACAGAAGAAATGTTTTAGTCCCTCAGAAATAAACACACTATTATTGTTCATCTATTCCATTGGCAACTATGGGGCTTAGAGCATTTCCATGGCTGCTGTACTGAATTTCTACTTCAATCCTCATAATTCTGGGTTATTGCCGTTGTAAAACTCTAGAAACTGCTGGTCAAGGAGATTCTTTGAAGTAGGTCTAGTACAAAAGGGTTTCAAAAGTGATTCTTGATTTCAGAAAAATGGAATGAGTGTTAGAACCTGACCTGATTTAAATCCTGACTCTGTATGCAATTAAAGTTTCTGAGCATAATTCTTTAATTTTTAAAGTGAAGAAAATAATGCCTACCTCACAGAATAATCAGGAAAGCTAAGTAAAATAATACCTTCCTTTAAGAGGATGTGAGTGGATATTTAATTGGGTAAAAGCTCAATTAAGATGAGATTATTTCATTTTCTCAGAGTATGAGAACTCTAACTTCCAATCTGTGGGCTTCTTAAACCCTTTTTTCCTCATGCATTATGTACTAATGGCCTTCATTTAAGCATATTTTATACACATACAGCATACTTTGATCATTTCTACCCCCTTTGTGCTTGTCCCCATTCTGTTTCTCTTCTCTATGATTCCTGTTCTATTCATACCCTCTCCTTCCCCTGCCAACCCTGGATTGCACATGAGAGAAGTCATGAAAAATCGGTTTATCTCACTCAACATGATGGTCTTCAGTTTCTTTGATTTTCTTGCAAATGGCGTGACTTCATTCTTCTTTATGGTAGAATCAGCTCTTGGGGAGGACCCAGGCTGTTTCCATAACTGGGCTTCTGTGAATTCTGTCACAACAGACACAAGTGTGCAGGTATCTCTATGGTACATTGGCTTTAATTCTTTGCGGTAATATACAGAGGAGTAGGATAGCTGAACCAAACAGTAGTTCTATCTCTAGTTTTTTGAGAAATTTTCATACTGATTTTTACAGTGGCTGTTTCATTTTTTCCAGCATTTTGCCAATATTTTGGAATTTTTTTACTGGTGTTGTTAGCCATTCCGAATAAGGTGAGATGGAATCTCAACATCATTTTCAGTTGGGTTTTCATAATAGCTAAAAAGTTGAACAATTTTTATATGCTCATTGTCTATTTGTACTGCTTTTGAAAAATGCCCTTTCAATTTATTTGATCATTTATTGATTGGAAATTTCTTGGTGTTAAGCTTTTTACATTATTTACATTAACATATGTTAATGTTTTTGGAAGAGTCGTTGGCAGAGCTTTTCACCCATTCTGTAGGATATGTGTTCATTCTGATTCCTGTACAAATTTGTAGATTTTTAATTTGATGTAGTTTTTTTCCTGCCATTATTTCCTTAGATATTGGAATTCTACTCAGAAAGTTAATATCTGTGTCTACGACTTACAGTGTCTTCCCTATGTTTTCTTCTAGTAGTTCCAACTCTTACAGTTATCGATCTATGAAATTCTTTTATCTGATTATAGTTGTGAACAGGAAATTTTACTTTAAGTTCTATAAACCACTTTATTCACAAATATTTAGCTATTCAAGTCAGTTTTCACTTCTAATCATAAACTTATTCTTTTCATTATTAGCTGCAGAAGAAAATCCCACAAAACTCACATATGTAAAACTTGAAGTGTTACCTGTGCACAAATAATTTGGATCATGTAAACATGAGTTAAACACATAAAAAACTAAATCAAAGAGAAAAAACTAAAGCAAGCATTTAATAGAAAAAGTTAATTGATAACAGATAAAATTGAAATAATGAGTGTTAATTTGCAGTATAAATTGATAAAGTGTCAAGTTGTATGGCCTTGCTTTCGAATGTAAGTGATTTATACTAGAAATCTCAAAAGATTTATGTGAAGTTGCCATTTTACTGATATATCCGGCTTTATTTTCTTGTCTAATTATCTTGATCTTGCCTTCATAGTTATATGATCAGAAACAATCATCCAAACATTGGCAAAAATTTCTCCAAGACAAACTTATTATGGTAATTTTCCTTCTGTTGTAAATCCATTTTCTCTTTCCTATCAAACTGCACATATTTAGAGAGAATTTTTGTGTCCGGAATAAAAACAATGAGATTAGAAAATTAACTTTTGGAATTTGTCACTTTAACATTTTCTATCTTCCCTTTTTTATTCTTATTTTCTCCTTTTTCTTTTTTCTCTCCCTTCCATCTTTCTTTTTAATACATTTACCCAGCATTTAAATTTCTGTTCTGTAGAATTTATGATACTAATTTCAAATCCAAGGAAAGTGTCAAAGGATTGGAAACACTGCCTTTGACCTGAAGAATTTATATTTTGAAGGGAGAAAAAAAATACCATTGATCCACTGATAAAACATAGGAAAATGTAGCGAATTTATTCTGAAGGAGTGTGAGTTGTCTATGTACGTAAAGGAAAATGAAGAAACGGTCATCAGAGTGGTTATGTTTATTGCTTTAAAAACAAAAAAGTAAAGGGACCGGAGGTGTGGTACAGTGCTTAGACTGACTGCCCTCGCATACACGAGGCCCTGAGTTCAATTCAAATCCCCCAGCACCACATCAAAATTAGCCGTGTGTGTTTCTGTAGAATCAATACTTGGGAGGCTGAAGCAGAACAATGCTATGAGGTGGAAGGCAGTGGGCTACTTAATTCAGGATCAGCCCAGACTACAAAGTGAGACCTTATTTAAAAAAAAAAAAAAAAACGTTTGCCTGAAGTTAAATGATTAGTAGTCTTATAAGATGGACAAATTAAGGCACTTCCATTAATTGGCCAATGAAGCTGTCAAGATTTATTTAGCATAAAATAGTATAATGGCATTCTATGTCAGAGATGTTTGGTGACAAGTTCTCTTTCTCAAGTGCTAGCTTCTCTTTCCTGACAAGAATTGCAGTGCACTGTCATCTCGGCTTCTTAAATGTGATATCAGCAAACGTCGGATCTATCTTGGGCTTCTCTTCTGAAAAGCCCAACATGGAGAAGGGAGCCCTTGGGGGGTTTTGGCACATCAAGAGTATAAGCAAACTTACATAAAGAGCTGGCTAGGAGTTAAGTTGAACTGACTCCTTTTGAAAATTCTCCAGTGGTTTGAAGAGCAACAGCGAGTTCATGTGAATACTTCTGGCATAGTTTGATATAAGTAAGTGGCCTCTCTCCTAGTGTGTTATGCTCAAGGCACCATGAGCATCACAGATAGGCCACCTTTTACCCATCTGCAGAGAAGCACTGTGAAGGAATAATGGGCTATAAATGCTTCTGACCCTTAAAATGAAATACCTGCTAATTCCATGCTTTGCCGGGACAGTACTTCCTCTCATTGTAGGCACAGGTAATGATTAATTATTTCATCCACACAGAGCTGTGGCTCCTTGGCTGAAACCTCAGAGTTCAAGGCAGCACTCTTGTGAACATTCATTTTAATTGTGAACCAAACTAACATCTTAAAACTAAATAATGAGAGTTGTAATTAATTATGTATCAGCTTACTGGCAAAATCCATCAGGATATCTTACAGTATGCCAGTAGATACATTTGATTTTCAAGAGTGAGAGATTGTTAATTGTTCCGGTGCAATAAATTCAGGATACCTTCCTAAGCATCTTTCTTTGGCTTTTCAAATGTACTATCTAGTATATGATTCCTTTGAAAAAGTGGTTTAGAAGAGATATGCTGTATCGACTTGGGAGTGCCTTGTGTACACCAGCTTGGAATTTTAGCATGATGTTGTCAGATGTAATCATGTAATACAATGATTACTCAGGATTACATAACTGATTTAGATATAGGGAATACTTTTCACTGAGGAAAAACAAGCTAAATTTCAACATTACATAATCTATAGTTTTAGAACTCTGCTTTTGTTAATGAGCTTAAGGACTATAAATGCCCCTACCGCTCCCTTGGTCTGTGGCTCTAATTCGTCTAAGCTTCCTGTCCATGTGTTGTTATATTTTTTATGCCATTCTAATTCATTAACATTTGTCTTCTCTGTGTATCTCCCAAGTATTATTTTCTCTTTACTAAATCTTTCTAAGATTCCTGGCTCTGTCATCATCTGTCTTTTCTTAAACACTGAATATTTTGAGTTCAATATTATATTTACAGAGCAGAGGTCTTGTTGATTTCTCCAAGATGAAAACATTGCTGAATTATGTGCAGGGACCTGCAGACAAAATCTGGCCCTGAAGTTGCTTGAGATTATTCATGGGGAGACATCTCCAGCTCTCTTTTTATTCCTGCCTAAAGCCACTGAATGCCTCTTAAATCACTGACAGAAAATTTAGGTCAACACATTGCCTGAGGTCATTTAAATTTCAAATACGCTGCCATTTTTCTGCTTGTAGCCGTGGGGAGAGGACAGCACTGTGCCTACAGCTACAGCCCTGGAACTGAAATCTGGCACAGGAAACTTCAACTCAGAGTCAAACTTATTTATGCTCTGCTGAAGGAAGTAAGTCAGGAAGGTTAATGAGTCTAAATTGGCATTCTGTCTTCTGACTCAGAGCTGATTTGGGAACTACACAGAGAGTTGAGTTAGTCTCTTTGCCAGATTTTGTACCACTTGATATAGTGGAGGATTGGAGTATATTTTTTGGAAGCATAGAAAGTGTTATTCTAGCTCTATAGAAATGATCTGTTAGAAAGAACACAGTTCCATAACTTACTTAAGCAAGCCAAGTGGCGGAGACACAATGCACAGCGTCTTCAGGCCTCAGTGGCCAGCACACAAATAGTCATTGGAAGCAACCGTAAGCCAGAGTTAGATGCGTTCTGCCCTACTCATGGTGACAGCTGTCATTCTGCCACATCTTTTACCTTTAGCTCTGAAGGTGGAAACAAAGGATATATATACATGGCTTTAATATCATTTCCTCAAATACACGGGGTGGGGAGAGCAATAGAAACACTGAACACTTAGATCTTTTGTTTTTTCTCAGTACTCACCCACCCATTCTCTAATGAAACAAACCAGGGATCTTTTGAGGAAAAAGTTGGTTCAGCCATAAGCCAAAGAAAGTGGTATTACTTGAATTGTTAGAAAGTTAGGGAGTGGGGTTGGTGGGGGGAGTAGGAAAAGGATGTGTGTATGTGTAAAGATAGATAGTGAGGTACCAGCGTGATGAAAGTATGTAGAAATCAGATGAGGGAGTTACTAATGACGAAATGTTTGATAATTTATCATATTAAAATTATAACCCACAGCTAAAATAATTATCAGGGGCTGAAAAAATGGTTAAAGCTCCTGTCTAGCAAACTCCAGGCCCTGGGTTCAATTTCCCAGCGTCACACAAACTGGGCATGCTGGTGCATGCCTGTAATCCTAGCACTCTGGAGGCTGAGGCAGGAAGATTGCCAGGAGTTCAAGGCCAGCCTCTGCTCCGTAGTATAGCCTAAGTGACAGAGCAAGACCCTGTCTTAATAAATAAGTAAGTAAATAAATAAAATAATTATCAATTAATCTATCCTGATATCAATAAATAATTCCATAAATTGTGAATAAAACAAATCATGACAGCTCTTTGATGTAATATTAATAAATATAAAAGGAATGATAGAAGTAAAAATTAAAGTTGAAAAATCATAATACTTGTTGATTTAAATAAGCAATATTTTTAAAAATTACAGACAATAATATACTAAAAGATATTTTTGTGGTCTCAAATAGTTCCCATTTAAAGCTATTTCTAAGTTAATACACTGCCTTAACCAAATGTTAAAATTGAAATCACAGTAAGAAATATCAATGTCATGTTGGTCCTGATAAAACACACTGAGAAGGACATACCAGTCCTTCTGTGATATTTTTGCCAAAAAAAAACCCAGTCAAATCAAGAGAAAATATTACATAAAGCTAAATTGAGAAGAATTTCCCAATGTCACTGGTCAGTTCTTTTCAAAAGTGTAGCAGTCACAGAAAATAGAGATACTGAGGAACTATCGCAGATTTAAGGAAATCAGGCCCCTTGACAACTGAATACAATATGGAATTCTAGAACGAGTCATAGAATTTTCTCTAGAATGACACGAAAAAATGAACCTGAATGGGATAAATGACAAGATTCTTGCATGATCCATATATATCGCATCAACCGATGTTAGGTTTTATGTTTAGAAAAATTGTAATGGGGCCTATTGGGTATGGCTTATTGGTTAGAGTGCTCGCCTTGCCCTAAATTCGTTTCCCCAGCAACACATAAACTGGGTGTGGTGGCACACGCCTGTAATCCCAGCACTCAGGAGACTGAAGCAGGAGGATTGTTGTGAGTTTGAGGTCAGCCTGGGCTCCATAGTGGGTTCAGGACCAACCTGGATTGAAGAGCAAGACTCTGTCTCAAAGGAAAAACAAAAACAAAAAAGCCAGGG
Organism: Ctenodactylus gundi; assembly: GCA_004027205.1. NCBI lineage: Eukaryota > Metazoa > Chordata > Mammalia > Rodentia > Ctenodactylidae > Ctenodactylus > Ctenodactylus gundi. The sequence goes on along the minus strand of PVKB01000636.1, from coordinate 93,668 downwards.
ATATAGCTTAGTGAATTGGATTTCCTGGAGAAAAAAAAAAGGGTCAGAAATAAACTGTAAGTTGCATTTTTTTAATCTCATACTCTTCCCAAAATAATTGGAGATCATTTTAGAACAAATTGTTTATATCATCTCATTTATCCGAAAATAATATTGAATATTGGGGTGCAGTATTTTTATTATATGCTTAAAATATATGTGTGTATGTGTTAGTACATATTTTAGCAGTATTACCAGTATTTTTTACCAGTATTTTTTACCAGCTGTCTCATTCTGGTTGCTATAAGAAAATATTATAAACTGGATGGTCTAAACAACAGGAATATATGAGCCATAGTTTTGGAAGCTGGAAGCCTCAGATTAGGTGCTGATATTACTTTTAACCTTATATTGGCACTTATCCCTCTCTGGCTTTGTTCATTTCATACCGATTTATATTGCTTATATCCTATTATTTCTTTCCATAGTTTTAGCTTATACACTTCTGTGTTTATCTTTCATTGGTTAGCATTTAAAAATGAATCATTCATTTTAAAATTAAGTGAAATTCAGCTTAATCAGTACTTCAACTCCATTCCTAAAGAATATTAAACTGTAATCACTTCCTTTAATCTCTTAATTATATTATAGTCTAATATTGCATTGACTTTTTTACTGCAAAAAGTGCTTCTCATTTTCTTGTTATATACTGGGGATGTTTGTTCAGACTTTTTATGTTTTGGCCCGCTTATTTGATTATAATATTGTTCTTATATTTCAGAGGTTTATTTATAGGATAATTTGCCTCTTTCCTGTAGTTATATATTTAGAAGTTTATTCAACATCTACTTATGCTGAAGTGTATTTTTTAAATCTACAAATGTATGTTTTATTATTTTAAAGTAAGAAAATCAGGTGCAGAATTCCAAGTCAGAAACTGTATTCACTTGGCATGTGAAGGATCGCCATGGCGTCTGTCTCCCCGAGTTATTGCTAGGTGACAGCTGAGCCCCCATCCCCTTGGTGGTCATGTTAGCGTCCTAGGACTGCTTTAACAAATGAACACATATTGAGTGGTTTACGAAGTTCTGACAGCTACCAGATGTTCTCCATGGGGGACTAGAGGAAAAACACAGAGGTTAGAGCGTTTGCCCAGCAAGCGCAAGGCCCGAAATTTGATTCTCCAGGAAGGCATAAACCTGGGCATGGTGTTGTATGCCTACAATTTCAGCACTTGGGAGGCAGAGGATTACTTAGTGTTCCAGGCCAGCTTGGGCTCCATAGTGAGTTCAAGACCAGCCTGAAATATAAGGAGAGACCCTGTCTCTAAGTGGAAGGAAGGAAGGAAAGAAGGAAGGAAGGAAGAGCTGCTAAGGCTGAGATCCTCAAAACCTCTAGAGAAGGGCTTATTCCAGGTTTCTGTCCTGGTTTCCAGTTTTGCCAAGAATCCTTGGCATTCCTTTGCTTATAGATTCATCACTGTACGCACCACCTCCACATTCTCTTGGCAGTTGCCTTCTGCCCCCTGCATTTGTGTGTCTCTCCCTCTTCTCCTTTACAACTTTTGTTTTTTGAGGCGGAGCCTTGCTCTCTAGCCCAGGCTGGTCCCGAACTCCCCGTGCAGACCAGACTGGCTTAAACTCCGGCAGTCCTGTGCCTCAGATGCTCAAGTGCTGGGATTTACAGGTGTGTGCCCCCACACCCAGCTTACAGGATGGTGGGGAATTGAACTCAGAGATGTGAGTTCACTAAAAAAGCACTCTAGCCACTGAGCTATGACTCTGGTTCCTCCTCCTTTATAAGACACCAGTGATACTGGATTTAGAGCCTACCTCACCCCAGTATGAAACTGTGACATGAGAAAAATTTGGCAGCTTCTACTGCTTTTAGCTACATTGGTTGGTGAATGATAAGTAGATTTCTGAACAAGAAATGACTTTACATTTCAAAACAGCTCGGCAGCATAATCTTCTTAAAGACATTTTGAAAGATTAGAAATCCAAATGTAAGTTGAAATTTTACTAAATGTACTACCACCACCGGAAGTAACTAAATGAGGTGACAACTTGGATGAGCCGCTCTATCACAGCTGAAATATAATTAGTCCAGTTGGACACTAATAATTTTGTCTCACTGACTTCTTGACTTTGAATCTTGCAAGCTTCTTTTCTGCTTTTTTTAAAAGATAGACCTTAATTGCATAAATGTCAAGTAAAAGAATGAATAAATCGATAGAACAAAGGTCTCCAAAATGAAGAAATAATATTTAATCCATCTAGAGTTGATTTTATGATTATGCAAATGGATGGGTGGGGGAGTCAACCAACCTCTTCTTCTTTTTCTTTTTGTTGATCTATTTTTCTTTTTTTCTGTAGTAAATAGGGAGCTCAGAGCCTTTCATGCTGAGCTACCTCCCTAGCTCACTTTTACTTTTGATTCTGAGACATGGTCAAATTAATTTGATATAATCATCCAGGCTGAATTCAAACTTAGCAATCCGCTTGTCCCAGCCTCCCAGTGTGCTGGAATTACAAGCTGTGCCCCTGGGCCTGGCTAGGTAAGTGTTTCTTACATGTCAAAAAAGGAAAGTTCAGAATATTTCAGCTTTAAGAGCATAAGACAGAGTGGTTTTCAGTGAGGAAAAAATGTTTACAAGAATCTCTTCCAGTGGCTTTATAACTGTAATTCTTCAAACCCAGTTAGAACATCAATCTGACTATTAGATAGCGTGTGAATCATAGTTCTGCCCCAGAAACCATAAAAGTGGTTTGAAAGGTCACTGTTCTACCGAAGCCCCTATGTTCTACATTACTTGGGAGTTGACCAACAAAGACTTATGAGTCAGCTCAGTAGGGTCCTCGTACCACCACAAGAAATGTAGGAGAAATACTGGTTACTGCCTCATGTTTTGCTGACCTTGTTAGAAAATACTGATTCTGAAAATAACAAAGTATCATAGCCTTGCAATTTTTTTCAAGTCAAGACATAATCTTTTAAGAAAAAAAATGCAAACCCTATTAAGTCTGAAAAAACAAGAACACAATATTATATATAGAAAAGTGCTTGATTATCTAAAATCTGTGTGCTGAAACCTCAAGACCCGGTTCATTGGAAAAGCTTACTTAGAAACATAGATCATAGTTATTCTAGTCGCTTTTAGTCCTCACATTCTGCCATTTCAATGTAGGTGTTTACAGTTCACTAATTAGAATAAATTTAATTTTACGCTTATTTTTCTGAGGATTCACTTAACATTCCTTAAGACTTTGAGATTCTGTAGTTCATCCACATGCTTCTCATTAAAATCCATTCCCTTTTAATAACTTTACAAGCCATTAAAGTACTCGAACTTTCTTCCTCGTCTCTGGAGTCTCCCCACTCGGTGCTTGCTTAGCTCTTGTCCTTCCAACAACGTATCGTCATTACAGAAACGTTATGAGAGAAGACAGGACCAGATGGCCCTCAAGACTTGCCCCATCCGGTAGGGGAGAACCAGGCACACATGGTCACTTAATGTGACATTTAAATTACTGAAAATGAAAATAAGTCTGGCATGATGGTGCATGCATGTAATCTCAGCCCTCTTTGAATCTGAGGCAAGAGGATCTCAAATTCTAGCTGAGCACGGGCAAGTTAATAAGTCGGTGAGACTCCAAAATGATTGAGTGAATGAATAAATAAACAAACAACAGGGAACCCTGGTTTTAAGTCTCAGTTCAGAGGAGAAGGAGGAGAAGGGGCAAAAATAACTTCGTGTCCTCTGTGAGATAAGCCACATTTCCAGGGCTCAGCTGGTCGGGTGATGGTGGCTGTATCTAGAGTTGGCGGTGATCGGGGAGGTCTATTTCCCTCAGCACGGACAATTCTGTTGGAAGGCATGATTTCATAACAAACATCCCCAATATTATTTTCCTAAAATGTATGACCGTTGTAAAAACTCACGTATGCGGTTTCAAAAAATATTACTAGCAAACCAAACAAAAAAGTCTATTTCCATTCATTATTCCCTACCCTGAACTACTTACCTGACCAAGGAACGTTCAAAAGGCAGAAAAGAAACTGAGGAACCAGTCAGCAGACCCTTCAGTCTTGAAGACACTCCTTCCATTTCCTATGTGTCACTGTTTATAAAGACTATACGCTCCGGGATCGTTCCTGTAGTTTATAATATTGTCTGCTAAATTAAATTTGCTAATTTTCAAATGTTTGAAATATTGGTATATATTTCTTTCTGTTTCACGCTGTTGTATTCTTTTCTGTAGTCGTCAGAGGCTCTTTGTCTCTCTGTCTCTTTCTCTCTCTCTCTCCATCCTCTCTCTCTCTCTCTCTCTCTCTCTCTCTCTCTCTCTCTCTCTCTCATCTCCTTGGCATTAATTCAAGGCTAACACAATTAGATGATCATCCTGAAATAAATGAGCTTCCAAGAAACTATTGAAAGCTTTTATTAAAATATATCATGTTGAAAAGTATATAAATTACAAGTGTACGTATGTTTTAATTAAACACTACAACACTACAAGTGAATACACTTGTGTAACTCCCACCCATTTTAAGGTCCCACATTTTCCTGTTCTTTTCCCAATAATTACCTTTTCTCAGATGCAACCCAGACTGTGACTTCTTACAGTAGGAGCAAAGTCTTAAACTTTGCTTCTTTGGCTCAGTAGGTCTGTGTCACAGTCATACATGGTTGCAATGCTTTTATTTTTATTGATATCTAATGTTGTTTTATATAAATGTTCCATAATGTATCTACCCTATTGCTGGTAGGCATCTGCATTGTTCCTTGGTTACAGATATTTTTGTATGTTTCATTTATTCCTTTCTCACGTAATGATGTGCTTGTTGGTTTTATTTCTTAATGCTTTTCTCTCTCTCTCTCTCTCTCTCTCTCTCTCTCTCTCTCTCTCTCTCTCTCTCGGTTTTAAACCGAAGTGAGTTGCAAAGTGTAAGATTTTTGTCACAAGTGGAAAAGCAAAATACATAAGCTTTGGGCACTTTATTTCTTTCTTCTTTTTATTTTAAAGAAGGATGTAAGTGTGCACTTTTAGAACTACCTGGGCCAGACAGGTGTGTGTCTACCATGATAAATTTGAGAAATCTGTAGTTAATAAAGACACTTGCTGGTGAGTATGAAGACGCACCAGGGGAGACTCACAGGGCAGTAACTATAATTCTCTCTGCTTCCAGTAGTGGACAACTTGTTTATAATTAGATCTTGTTACCAAAATATTCAAAGATAATGCCAATTTCTGAGACAGAGTTGGTGTGACACTGCTCGGCGATGCTTTAGCAGACAGCTCAGAAAACTTACTGTAATGTATCATTACAGGGTTTGAGAAATCCTCTTGTTCTTGTCTGGGGGTTGAATGGATGTAGTAGAATGAAACGAGAGAGGATTAGCGATCCGGAGACGCCTCTTGTTCTTACTGTGGGCATGTTTAACCATAACAGTGTGATCAGCCTTTAATTAGAAAATGAAGATCTGAGTGGATTTTGGAGAAAGGTCCCGATTTTTCAGCAGGAGCTCAGACTTTCATTTTAAAACCATCACTAGCCAATGTAAAGGGCAGCACCTAAGCAGCTGGCCCCACAGCTGTCCTGCACAGACGGGCTCCCTGAGAGCAACTCCCAAGGAAGCTTCTGAGGGAGAACCTGGGGAAGTCTGGGACAAGAGTACTTTCCATCTTAGCAAGCAAAATCTCCTTTGGCCATCGCCTAATTCTAACGTTCAATTATTGCTGGGATTGGAATTTTACGTTCATTTATTGAATTTTTGTGGCTCTAGGGATTGAATGGCTGTATTGATTGCCATGGTTTCAGAAAAACAAAGCCTTTCTCTTTTAGATCTCATGAAAATTTCATGCATAGATGACCTAAAGCCACAGAAAATGTTCCCTCCTGGATTTCTATAATTTTTCCTTTTCATAATTAGTCTTCAAACAGATCTTTCTTGATTGTCAAACCTAAAGGCTTCGTTTTGCTCCTTAAAATACTTCAGCTACTCCCCGTAACTTTCAACGTAAAATGAAATTCTTCAGTTTGTCTTTTGAGATGCTGGCGATCTGGGCCTTATTTGATCTCCTTTTACTTATTTATATTCCTCAAGTCACCACGTCAAACTCTTGACAGCGGTCCCTGATGACATCACCTGGGCTCTTTCCAGTGCCTTGACTCATCGGCATTGTTTTCCCAGGGTGGCCCTGGCTCTTCTCAACCTTCAAAATACAGCTCTGCCAGTGGAGACTCACCAGTGTCGTGCAGTGTCAAAATCTCCCTGATTAAGCTGATATTGCAATACTCTGTTATTGTGAATTTCTCTCTAATTTGGGAACTTTCTCCTTTGGCCGGTCAGAGCATGTGATCCAAGTACCTGAGACAGAGCAAATGCTGAATGAAAGTAAAGTCAAAAGAAGCAGAGTCCTTTTTTTTTCTTTCCTGAATCTTTAGTGTCTGTGCTGTGTTGCCACTTGGTACATTTTTGCTAAAAGAAACTTTAATAAAATGAACTGGTTCTACTTTTGTTAACCTTTCGAGTGCTACATGTTGTGTAAGAATCTATTCAAAAGGAAGTCATAGTGCATGGGCACTCGCAGCTGATTACCAGGTTTACTGTAATGTGAATACTGCAGTCAGTGAAGGAATTTTTCAGTTCATTGACCCATATGTAGTTTTGAAATTATATCTCATAAAATTACACATATCCTCTATATCTGTGCTCTTCCCTATAGCATATAGTAACCATGTATGGCACCTAATTAATTTATTAAATTTGAATAAGCTTTAAAATCAGTTTTCCAGCTTCACTAATGACAGGTTAAATTCTCCATAGTTTCCTGTGGCTGAAATATCAGAATCACAGTACCGGAATATTAAATTTAAATTAATTATATAGTGACAAGCTCATAAAGTGGAAATCTTGTGGCTTTGCCTTTCTAGGTAAAAATTGAATGAGAAACGTAATAGAAGTGAACACTCTTCAAAACATGATTTCCTTTAGATAAATCTCTTTTAGAGAAAGACCAAAACATATTTGTCAAATTAATGCTAAGTTAAAGAAATATATACGTGTTAGGAGCTCGTAAATAAGACTCAAATTTCACTAAGTAAAGGATGTTGCTAACGTTGAATTTTAATCCTGAATTGCTGTGCCTTTCAAGTTATAGCAAAATAAGCGTTATTACAGGATTTGTTACTTCAATCCTTTTCACTTGAGCTGGTTGTATGTTATGAAGGCTTCTTCCAATTCTGTAACTTTGTAGAACCATTTAAAAGTCATATTAAAAGCACCGATATGTGTCAAACATAAAATACTAAATGAGAAATTTATTGAATCATCAATTTTTCATCTATTTATTCTGTAGGATTTAATTAATTGTAAGAAATCAAGAAAGGCTGAGTTGAGTGTGAATATTTTACACTTCAATCAAGAATTAGAAGATAAATGCGTGCTATGTTTAATTTTGTAACAAATGGTTCAAATACTTCCTTAAACTTTGTTATTGGGTTGTTAAAGTTTGTGTTGGATAAAGGAACCACTTTTTTGAAAAACTTTTCTTCTATTTTACTGGTAACACTATAGGAAATAGAAATACATAATCCTTAAAAGCTCAAGCTAGATAAAATCCTGATGCCGTTTCTGCTGGTTTCTAAAACAAGATTTCAGGTACTTGAAACCTCTTAGGTCAAACAGAATCTGCGGTTGGAAGGTTTTCAACTTAAGATTACTTTTGCCATTGTTAACTGCAGATGAGATTTCTCCTTGTACAAGATACAGCTTTACTGCGTAAGGAAATATAAGGAGAGCGGTAATAAAGAGAAGTGACCATTTTCTTCCCATGCCTAGATCTTGCAGTCTGCTCTAATACAAGGCCAGACCACTATGGTCTAACATGTCTCCTCTGTTAACAGAGCTTTCCTGAATTTTCCTTTCTCTGTAGTGGGGGTCCTCAGAGCTGAGCTAATTCTTGCAGTTTTTTTATTTTCTTTTTTCTAGGGAAATGCAGCTGGCTCATGTTGGCTCATGTTTTGTGTTGCTCTTATGATCTTCATTTCCAGTGTGTGTGTGTGTGTGTGTGTGTGTGTGTGTGTGTGTGTGTGTGTGTGTGTGAGTGTGTCTGCTTGTCTGTGTCTTAGGAATAATATCAAAAGTTACTCTATGCTACGTTCAAAGTGCATTAGTTGAATAGTCCCAAAACTACCTACGTAGTTAGGGTAGTGATCTGGTAATTAGGCCTGTGTGCAATTTTTGAGACTGAGGCATACAAACGAGGCACACAAGCAGCTTGTGCTAAAGCTATAATGTGAATACAGGCACAGACCAAGTGCTTCCTATAGTACTGTGTTTCCTCCCTGGAAAATCCTTCAGATTCAACTGTCACTTTCACAGTTAGAAACCATAAAAATGATCACTTGCCCTTTCCAAAAGAGTGTAAGAATATCATTGAAAATCTTTCTACTGCTGTGACTTGACTTCTCCTATTTCAAGTCTGTTCTTAAGTCATGAAAGAAATACTATCTTTCATGTTTTAAGTATTCTGTTATCTGAGTAACTATAATACAGCTGTTAAAATTATGAATCTTGCTATTATATTTGCCTTTTATTTTTAATAAGTAGAAAACAGAGAACAGGTATTTCTTCAAGGAAGCTATACATATAGTCCGTAAGCAAATGGAAAGATATTAAAGGCCATTAGCCATGTAGGAAATGGAAGTCAAAACCACAAGAAAATATTTCTTCATATATATACTTGGATAAATATAGTAAAAAAGAAAGAAATGTTGTCAAGAATATGGAGAGACTGGAATATTCATTTGTTGAGGTGAGAAGGTGAAATGGTAAAGTTAGTTTAGAACACAGTGCGATGGCTCCTCCAAGCCGGGCAACATAAAGTTCCTATATAATAAAGCAGTTCCACTGCTGGAAGTACATCCCAGAAAATGAAAACATACATGCATCAACCTGCACAAAAACGTTCATAGCAGCATCATTCATCATTTCCCATAAGTGGAAATAACCCAAGTGCTCATCAACTAGAGAGTGGACAAATAAAATGTGACATATTCATACAATGAAATATTGACGGGTCTGCTACAACCCATGAGGATTTTGAAAACACCGTGCTAAGTGAACATTTGATCTATAGTATATAATTCTCTTTATAAGAAATGTCCAGAACATGATAGAGGCAGAACAGATAGCTTGTTTTGTAGGGTTTCCAGTGGGAGAGTGAGGTAGGGAGTGGAAGGTAATAAACACAGGCTTCCTTCTTAAGGCATTGAACGGTATATATGAGGGTGAGAGAAAGGCTACATAACCCTCAGTGTAGTAAAAAGTATTGATTCTATGCTTGAAATAGGTAAACTTAGGTATAAAATTTACATGTCAATAGGAATATTAAGAAATAGGTTACAGGATTGCTTATATTAGGCATTGAGTAGAACTCCACAAGAAAAAAATACCTAATTCTATAGATTTCTTATGAATATTCCATCTACTGGTATTCTATATAAGTATGGTCATATTCTAAATTCTGGTTTTTTTTTTTTTGTTTTGTATTCTCCCAAAGCCCAGTTATGGTACTTGATTCTTGGAGAAAAGATATTGATTTCTTAATGTCAACATCTAGACCTGTGATGATTCTCGTCACTTAATTAAGACTTTTCCGATGTTTCTTCCCATGGAGCCCCCACTGTGGGCACTCTTCTGTGTTCTTACTGGCTCCCCCCTAAAGCAGAGTGATATACGGGAGTCAAACGGGGGCTCACTGGTGCCTCTGTAAGCTCTAAGACTTAGGGCAAATCAGTTAACTTCTTAAAGCATATTTACTTGCATTTTTAAGTGAAATTAGAGATGATGAATGTCAAGCACCAGCACGGAGTAGTTTGTGACGGATGGTGTTCACCTATTACTTCTAGTCAGGATTAATATCATAGAACTTACATTGGCATCAGTGTTTAATCTGAAGCACTTAAAAAGACCCTTACTACCAGCAGCTTCCTCATAATTGAGTATCTTCCTTAACCCCATAGTGGAAGTGATGTCTGACATTGCACTTCTGTAATTATATTCTATTCATGTACCAACGTGATTTTTGCTTTCTCATTGAAGCCAAACCAAACAAGGCAGCTTTAGCAGTGCGATAAGACTTACTCTGGGGCCCCAAGATGAACTGAAGAGATCAACCGTGCTGGGGTGGCTTACCCATGTCCATGAATGGGGAGCAGGTTTGTGAGTTCGGGGCCACTTAATGAAAAAAAATTATATATATATATATGTATGTGTGTATATAGACACACATAGCTTCCCTCCCTTGTACCTTATACCTTCTCTCCTTTCTTTTTGAAGGGTGGATTTGTACTGAAATACCATTTTACTGTCCCGGTATTGGGCATGTCTTGGGCACAGCGTCTGCCCTGACAGGAGGTCAGCTCCATGGTCTCATGCAGTTCCTCTAGCTGAGCCCATGGGCAGCTCATCAATCTTTCCTTGCCTGGGGATAATCCTGGGTGAATAGGAAAGAGAGCAAGAGATACAGAAAAGCTTCTTTTCTCCTCTGCCAAGGATCATCCAGCTCAACTCTTCAGGAGAGACAGCTACCAGCAATTTTAAACCAAGGTTACCTCTAGTTAGTTTGCACAGCCTCTTCAGAGCTCTCACAGGAGACAGTGGAGATTGGGTGTGGTGTGGTGAGGTGGGTGGAATTGCAAAACACGTTTTCCTGGAAGCAATGACAGTAAAACTTCTGCCAGCGAAAGATCCTGTACTTCCAGCACACACACATTCATACCCTCTCCACACACTCAGACACACACACAAGTTACAAGTAAACAAATTTGTTTTCCCCTTAGGCAAAGAGAGCTCTCTTGGTTAGGATGAGAATACAGGCCTCTGAACACAGGATCAAGACAGATTTGTATGTTTCCAGGTCGTTTTCACAGCTGTCTTGATGCTTTGATGTCATCAGTTGAAAGGATTTGGATTTAAGTTATTTGCTGGGAAATGGTTTGAATTCAATTATACTCAGTGTAAACTTTTCTTTAAGAGTTAAAGAAAAGCTAATTTGCTCAATTTAAAAGTATTGTATTGGTTAATTTGTAGCCTTAATTATGATAAAGTTCAGAGACAAACTTAAAAGGTACAAATCACAGCATAGATTGAATACCTTTTCTAATAAATGTACTGAAAATAAATTAGCAGAACTGATCCTTTTAATTATTGTTATCTTATAGGTCCTTTCTTTTTGGTGCTTTAGAATTTTTAGGAGGCTTGAAAATATTTTAGCAACCATGTTATGTCAAGAGTTTATTGTCACTGAGTTACAAGAATGCTGATTTATACTCTCAAGATTTCTTTTGTTGTCTAAATGATAAGCTGTATGTGATTTGTTAGGAAATATTCCTGGGTCATAATCAGACACATTTACAAAAGGAAATGTAATATTCTCAGGTGGAGCCAAGATTCTTGTCTGGATAGTGTATCTTACCAGAAAGATTATAATTCTCTTGAGACTGTAGAAAAAATTAAACTTTTATAAAATTTTTCATGAAAGATGCAATTCATCATAAAGAGTCAGATTGTCTGAAGCAATTTTTGATATGCCATGTTTCTAGTGATAATATATAATTAATATGAACATGCTGTTTCTCTTAACTCAACATAGCTTCCTTTCTACCCCTGAGAAAACAAAAGGCTCACATATATGAAACTAAATGCATTCAGATGCCTAACAAAACAACCATGCTTTCACTGTGGTATTTTATGCTAGATTTCTCTTAGGACCAGTATTCACTTAACACTGAACAGGATTTTCTGATCACCTATTTTTAACTTCTTCAATAAGCCTTCAAATTAAGGGTTTTCCTCATGTATTTTCCTTAGAAAATAGGGCAGGGATTTTTTCCAGTTCATCTTTTATGCCACTGGGTCAACTAAAAATCTCTTCTACTTATTACAGTATTAGTTTTTAGGGTTGTTTTGTTTAATTCCTTGGTTTTCTTTTAAGATTAGTTTTAAGCCCTGCGTTTAGAGCTTCTATTTGCCTGTGGATCTCTGGGATTTTATTAAAATGCAAATTTTGTCTCTGTGGGTCTGTGGTGGGTTTCCAGATTCTGCATTGGTAACGGGTTCTCAGATGCCCAGCTACTGATCTAGGGACCACTCTGATTAAGCAGCAATAAAAATATATCCCATTTGTTTGCGCCTTTATCCTTATGTGGGGGATAGGAGAAAGAGGACCCAAAGGACAGCAAGCTAGTGTTTTTCCAGAATGATCCTTGTGGGCAGCAGTCCTGGGCCTTTTGACACCGGGGACCAGTTTAGTTGAAAGGTGTTTCACCCAGAGGGTGCTAGGAGTTTACTTCCATTGCAGTGGGTTGTTGGAGGACACCTTTGAAGTGGCCGGCAGGGGAAGGAGGCAAGGCCACTGCCTAGGGTTAGGAGCTATGGACCCGTCTGTGGGGCAGGGAACAGATGACCCTGTCAGCACCAAACCTCAGATTCGATTTCCTCAAGGATTTTGTTCTCCATTGGCTGAAAAATCCTGAGCAAAATGAGGTTTCCACTTAAAGTCTGTCTAAAATTGCCAGTTTCAAACTTCCTTTAAAATATGGAATGAGGGCGTGGATACTTACCAAGGATCTGGGGCCAATTCCTGTATTGTAAAAGACTTTAAAAATGTTTTAATGTTGCCTTGCCCCACAGCATTTAATAATAACTTTTAGCCATTTGCTTTTGTACTTTATAAAACATAATTTTTCTTTCTTTCACTTTTCTTTTGTCTATTATGACTGAACACAGGACCTTTGGGCTGAGAGACATCTCCATCCGTTTTCTTTTTATTTATTTATTTCCTCTTTTTTGAGGCAAATCCTCACTTAAGTTGCCCAGGCTGGAAGTAAACATACAGTCCTCCTGTATCAGCCTCCCAGAGTGCTGGAATTACAGGCATGAGCCACCATGGTTGATTTCACTTAAAAAAAAATCTTTTAGGGGGCTGGAAGAATAGCACAGTGGTTAAAACACTTGCCTCGCAAGCACAAGGCCCTGAGTTCAATTCCCTAGTGCCACATAGCCAGGTATGGTGACACATATCTCTTGGGAGGCTGAGGCAGGAGGATTTCCCTGAATACAAGGTAAGCCAGAGTGAGTTCAGGACCAGCCTGGACGACAGTGTGAGACCCTGTCTTAATAAGTAAATAAATAAATCTTGCTAAAAACCTTATGTTTAGTTTTCATAGAAATAACCTGATTCCATACTCATGTTGATATAGCTATTGATATTAAAGAAACAGTATATGTGATATAAGCTGGATTATAATAAAATGCAATCATTGGGACATATCACTCAAAGCAGTAAATATAGTTTTCATGAAAATAACTTCATAGAAATAATCTTTAAATTTAAATTCTTTATGTCTGTGCCTGTCTGTACCTATGTCTATTCTATAAGCACATGCACTTATTAATAAATACAGCTAGCAAGAATCTGGGAAGAAACACAGCTGACGTGATAACCATACCGAGAGCATAGGACAGACCTCCTTGTGAATACAGTCATCCAGTCCCACGTGGGCGTGGATAAGTACTCTTTTCCAAAGGATGGGAGAACAGAGACTAATCCCATGAATCGCTAAGTGGTGCTCAGATAAGAGAACTCCTCTTAGTAAATAATCAAAAGAGAAAACAAGGAGATGAGAGGAAAAGGGGAGATCACGTTGTCTGTGATTTCCGCAGTGTCCAGTAAAAGCAGGTGATACGTAAGCTTCAAAGAGTTAGGGATGCAAAGGCTGCAAAGTAAGCTAAGAGGATGAGCTAGCCATTCAGTGTCGTGAGGGTGGGAGGGAGGGTGTGAAGTACACTTGCACAGGAAATCTCAAGTACAGGGATGAAAATGAATTTGGAAAATTCAAGGAGAGGCAGCTATGCACAAAGCAGTTGTAGCAATGAGGGACGGGGGCGTGGCCTACGTGTAGGATGTGATATTGATGTGGTGGAAAGCAAACTTATTGAAGGCATTCTAAAACCTAGTAAGGGTTTTGATTTTATTCTAAGAGTGATGTAGATCATAAAAATTAAAATATAATAACATAAGGCTGCTGTTTCATTTTAAATCATTGTGGCTACTAAATGGAAATTGCATAGTGGGTCATTTTTAAAATTAGATTAAAATTTAAAACTGTGCCCTGTGTGTATTGGACGTGTCCCTTGTAGAGCTATTATTACCATTTAATATTAAATCTCTTATATTTGTTTCTTATTATCATAAATTTGAATTGAAAAATGATATAGCTGCTTTGGATCCATATTAGTTAATAATGCAAAAGATTTGTGGAAGAAATATACCGATCAGGTTAGCATCGCAAGGCCTTCCTTTCCCCAGTATAACTCGTGAACATCTCCAAGTAAATTCATCTTTTTGTTGCTTGCTCTGTAGTTTCATTGGCGATTGCTTTTCCAAAACTATACTTGCTGAAATAATTGCAGAGCTGATTTTTTATATCACACTTCTCAAATTAGACACTAATAATTTCAGTTTAGTTAAATAGCTATGTTTTTACACAAAGTAGCAGCAAGAGTTGCGAACTCAATTGTAGACAATTGTTTGAATCACACCTAATATGAGGCCACATAGAGAGCTACACCTCTGGGCCTGTGGTGGTTTGGATCTGGAGTGTCGCCCAAAAGCCTCATATTCCTATGGCTACTGTGTAGGTTTGGAAGGTGGGCCTGGCTGGAAGGGGGCAGGTGTTTGAGGCTTGACCTTGAGGGGCCTTTGCTGGATCCGCCTTTCCAGCTCTAGCTGCAGCCTCACCACGGGATTCCACCATTTTCCAGCTGCCCACCCATGAATGGACTGAGACATTCTGAAAAATGTAAGCTACAATAAATGTTTCCTCCCTACGTTGTGGATGTCAGATAGTGAAACACAGTCACAAAACAGTAACTACGACAGGGCCAAATTGGAGAATGTATGCATCAAAATTCAAGCATTTTGAGAAAACTGGACTAGTCAAACAAAATTGAGCTGCAGGCTCAGTTGCCCGTAAGACACCAATCTGGTATTTCTCTCATCCAAAGATACTTAAAATTTATAAGAAACAAAATTTTGAAAATAAAATTGGCAAGGATCTAGAGGCCTCACCAATGACATATCTCTGCTGCTGAGATTAGAGGTGAATCTTTGTTTTTAGTTCTGCTTCATATTGATGTGAACAGGGGAGGCATGTGGGAATACACAATAGTTTTTATAAATGTTAATGTACCATACAAGCCTAATATAGGCCTGTTGGATTGTTAAGCATACTATTTTTGATGTAGTAAGCATTTTAAATATTATTAAATTAATGCAAGGGAAATTGCAAAGAGTTATAGTAAATGTATTTTATGAAGATTAATTTTGCCTTGTACCAATGCCCAAAGAAAATAGCCTAAGTAGATTTTTAAGTTGGTATGGACAGCTTCATATCCCCCCAACAAGTTGAGATAGTAATGCAATCAGAAGTCAACAGGTGCTCTGATGTGATCCATAGATTTCTGCATTAGAATTGGAGAAATATTGTAAGTATAACAAGACCAAATCATTAAAGAGACTAAGTTAAGGAGACATGAAAACTTCGGGAAAATTTTTGTTTCATTGCTTCGTGTGCAAATGATTATCCATTTTACTTCTCTGAGAGACAAGGAGAAGTAAACTTGGGATGGGAGGGTAGCTCGGTGCTGAGACTTCTTGCCCAGGCAGCTCAAGGCCCAAGTTCAGTCTCTCAAAAGCACATAATAGCTGAGTGCGGTGGCATACATCTGTAATTCCGGCAGTGGGGAGGCTGAGGCAGGAATTGCTGAATTTGAGGCCAAACTTGGCTCCATAGTGAGTTAAGGGCCAGCCTGGACTATGGAGCGAGAACCTGTGCCAAAAAAAGTAATATAGTAGATAATATTTTTTTTCTGTAAACCAACTACTTTTGTAACACATCACAGAGATACATTCCAAATGTATGCAGGTATCATAATGCCTAGTTATACAAAAGTTAATTATGACTGACAATGTTGTGCATTTTAACTCCTTATTACTTAACACCTTTTGGACCTAAATTAACTCCTAGTTATAAGGCAACTATTTCAGTTACAGGTAATAAATTCTTCAATATTCTTCAACATACTTCTTTTAGTGCCTACTAATTCTGATATTTGGGTACACTTTTTAAATGTTTTACTAGTGTTTCTTAACTATAGTATTGCAGTGTGTAACTTACAGACATATAACATATTTTGGTCATATCTACCTTCCCTATATTTGGTTATTCTTAGGTACAATAATTAATAAACCTCTGGTTTTTTACTTTTGACAGTGCTACATATTCTTTGGTGGCACTTTCACATTAAAATATATTAAGAACATGATATTTAATTTCTCATGAGAGCTGCTATCCAGTTCTCAGGCCTCTAATCCCAGCATTTTGGGAGGCTAAAGCAGGAAGATCAAAGGTCCAGCCCAGCTTGGGCACCTTAGTAAATTACCGAGACCCTGTTCCAAGAAGAAAGATAAAAAACAGTCTGGGGATGTCAAACAAACAAACAAAATAATCAAATCTCATCAGGAAGATGATTTGTAATAATTTGTGAATTTAGATTTTCAAGGAGTACACTTGTTTCAAGGTATGTAAACACAAATGAAAGTATTAAAATTTTGGTTAACATTTAAACTGTAAGTATGCATTCTACATACCAATATATCTATATTAATATTACATCAATTGCATCTGATGTTTTAATATATTAACAATGCCCTCAGTACAAAGTAAGTTTTAGCTACAGAACATTCTTGATAAAAGCCTGATGATAATAGCAAGCTCCAACCAGAAGTGTTTAGATTAGCTGATGAAAAAGAAAAGAAAAAAAAAAAAAAAACACAGAGAGCCTGGCACTTCCTGAGAAGACTCTTGAGATGTGACTGATATTTTAGTTTGTGTCACAGCAGGCTTTTACACGTAATTATCCTTAAACCTCATCAGAGTTAAGAGAAAGATCTGGAGCACCACAGGAAATCAGGTTCTCTATGCTTAGTTAATGTTCTGTCAGAGCACAGCAAAGCAGAAACTTTACAAGCTGCGATTTTATTAACTTAAAAAAAAAAAGCTTTTCTATTACAATTTTGAGAACATTAGTTTAAAAGTCACAATCTTAGATTAGCCTTACCTTTGCCTGAAGTTCACATCGGTTTATAGCTTATCAACTCTAAAATTAGAAGACATCAGTAGCTAAAGCACATTTGGGCCTAGTTGTTATCAGCTCTGGACAGGGTACAGGCTGATGGGAAGATACTGATTAGTCATTCCTAAATCCCAAGGATATGTTACACAACAGAAGCCCCGAAGAAGCCTTGCCAAGTCGGTGTTATGCCCTATTAATTTGTAGTCCCTATGTAATTAATAACCAAGTAAAGAGTAACAAATATCTTCATAGTTGCTTCAAATGTTGAAAGGTAGAAATGACAAGGTATGGACAAATTAATTTCCATCAATCCTTGAAATTTCATTACCTCTGCCTCTTGAAAAAAAGAAAGGGCAGGTCCCAGGTATTGCTTAAGAATACAGGACCTTTAATAATGTATTTATTAAAATCAGACATACTAAGGATTGAAGCTAACTTTAATTGCATCTTCTTTTTATTTGGTCCTAATTAACAATCAGGATTTTAGAAGAACAAAGGCTTTAAGATGTAATAGTTTTGGTGAAGCCTTTCTGTGAAAGCTTTGGGTTAAAGTGGCTATAATTTCAGAGTAGCTATGAAGTATTTGCCATAACTACTCCACATACATAGGACTATAAAGGAAACAGAAAACATTAGAAATACACAGTATAAAAAGTTTCCCCCAAATAGTAAAACTAGTAGGCAGTTTTATAATAAATTTGTTTAAAAAAATCTACTCATTTAAAACGTGAAAACATTACAAAGGCAAAATAACCCCAGTTCTAAGTCTCAGCTCTTTCCACAAAACTGTTTATTTCCCCCTCTGTAATTTGGTACTGGTTTTCCTTCTCCAAGGGAGTATCATTCTTGCTATTTTGAAATTTATGCTTCTGTTAATTACCCCTTGATGTATGATAATAGATGTTTGTGTTCACACCCTACAGCTTAAAAATAAAGTTGCTCTAAAATAAATGTGGTTAAGTCCCACTTTCCTAATGACTTTAAATGTAGCCCAAGAATAGGTATGACTAAATAGCTTTATAACTTGCAAATGATTAATAAGACAATTAAATTGAATTTGTTCCTCTATCTGGATTTCAAGTATTCTGATAAGATGGTGATTATTACGAACAAAATGTTAAATGTTGAGGCTGAGATTTTTAACATATGATACTGGTTCATCAAATGGACACCATCTCTATAGGAAGGCTATGTTATCAGAATGTTCAGAACTTCACTTAATGAAACCTTCCACTATTTACAAAAACAAAACAAAACAAAAAAGCTGTAACTCATTCAGATGATCCCATGACACTGAATTACAGGATGTCTCTTGAGGAAACCTACGTAAGCCTAGGTGATTCTAAAACTATCTTTACTATTCAGACAGGACCAGCCCGGAATTACTGCTGGTCTCTAAACAGTGAGATAAATGAAGTACCATCACACCAAACAGATACCTTGATTTTTTAAAAAAGTAAAATAGCTTTTAAAATACAGTAACTCCAGTATTTAAACTTATACTTACACTATTAGGTCTTACTAATTTCAAAAATTTTCCTAAACAACTAAAAATGTTTAACACAGTACTGTTGTCTAAAATTTTGAATGGTTTATCAAAAATTATGAGAAAATGTTGCAGTAAACTTCTTTATTTTGTTATACAACCAAAAACATTATACTATTACAGGTCACTGTTAAACAGGTTACTTTTAGTCTTTATATGCAATTTTTCACAGCTTTACCCAATTTTAAAAAATGAAGTTAACACAGATACTTTAATACTGCCACATATGCTTTGTAATCTTGTATCATTTTCACTTATTTTGCCTATTTTCACAGTGACTTAAAGTGAACAGACCCATTCCCTCCACCCCAACCCTCAATAAAAAACAGAAAAATGAAAATAAGGAGATTAAGATTCTAAGAGGGAAATTCTAATCATCAACGTGTGGGGATGCAAGTCAGTTTTTGCACTATTCTCTACACTACAAAACAAGCTTAATGAGACTACAGCCAAGTATTTTCCAAAACTTTCAGGAAGCTCCAGTGGATTTCTGGATTTGTTCCTTTAAAATCAGGATACTCTGCCTCTGCTCTGGAGGCAGCATGGCAATCTGATCTGGAGTCAGCTGAAGAACCTGCATGATCAAAGCTGCCTTTTCCTGATCCTGTGGAGTTACCTGGCTCTGCACAGGACTAAAGCTGCCAGACTGGCCTCCACTTTGTTTGTTTGCTCCCTGCATGCCTGCTCCCTGCATGCCTGCTCCCTGCATGCCTGCCCCCTGCATGCCTGCCCCCTGCATGCCTGCCCCCTGCATGCCTGCCCCCTGCATGCCTGCTCCCTGCATCCCTGCCCCCTGCATGCCTGCTCCCTGCATCCCTGCCCCCTGCATGCCTGCTCCCTGCATCCCTGCCCCCTGCATGCCTGCTCCCTGCATCCCTGCCCCCTGCATGCCTGCTCCCTGCATGCCTGCACTCTGCATGCCACCTCCAGGATTTCCCACGCCTCCAATATTTGGGACCTGTCTAGGCCCTTGAGGGCCAGCTGCCCCTATGTTAATAGGGCCAGGACCCTGGATTCCACCAGTCATAGGTCCTCTTGAATTCGGCCCAGGGCCCCGCATCTCCAATCCTCTTGCATCCAGGCCTCTCGCTTCCATCCCTCTGGTTTCCATGGCACAGGTCTCCATTCCTCTTCTCTCCATCACCCGTGTCTCCAGGATCTCCGTTTCCATGGCTCGAGTGTCCATCCCTCGAGGCTCTCTACCTCCTCTACCATCCAGAGGCAGGCCCCTCTGATCGATCATGGGCCCTCTGGGCTCTCCAATTAGCATTCTAGGATCTGCTATGGGCCCTCCCCTCATATCATGTGAGGAAGGGCCACGGCTTTCATGACCAGAGGCATGATGCATGGGGGGACCCTGATGGGGTGGACCCAGATAACCTCTGGGTTCTACTTCTCCAGTAACTGAAAGCAAAGTCCCTCCACGTGGGTCATTTGGAGCATCTCCTAGCAGTCCTCGAGGAGGTATGCCACCGGCAGTCATGGGTCCACGAGGTATAGGAGCTCTCGGGTCAGACATCTGCATCTGGCTTCGCTCTAAAGGCACTGGGCCAACCCCTGGCATTCCAACCTGTGGCTGCATTACTCCTCCAGGAGTCAAGGAAGCTGGACCAGGACCAGGTCCGGGAACTGCAGATGCTATTGGCCCTGGGGCTGGAATTCCACCCTGGATAGGAGCCTGCATCAAAGGTGGGATGTCTTTCACGGGTCTTCTCGCCAGATGCTGAGGCTGAGGAGCTGGAGGATTCTGCTGGTTCAACAGAACAGCAGGTCCTGGGCAAATCCCAGGGCCAGGGCCGGGGCCAGGACTGGGGCCCGGGCAAGGGCCCGTGACGGGGCCAGGGCCAGCGCCAGGACCAGAGACAGACTGAGACTTTCCTGGGATCAGTGGCGTAACATGAATCTTGCGATGCAGAATTTTCAAAGCAATCTCAGGATCCATGATTCTCATGACTACCTGAGCTTGCAGCAGTGCGTAAGCCAGCTGTGGGTTTTGAAGTAACATGTTTCGGGCTTCCTGGTGACTGTTCTGTACACAAAGCTTCATCTGCTTCATGAGTTCAAACATCTGTTCTGGGGGCAGACTGGCGACTGCTCGCGTAATGGATTCCGGAGCATCTTCCGGATCAATAGGATCCCCATAAGGAGAGTCAATGATGGGCGCTGCAGGCCCTAGACTCTTTAATTCTTCCTTATTTTTTTCACTGGCGGCATTGTCCACCCTAAGAGCTCTTCCACTGAACTCACGCCCATTGAGGTTCCGCATGGCACTTAGCGCGGTCTCTTGGTCTTGGTACTCGCAGAAGCCATAACCCTTGGGTTTTCCCGTCTCCCTGTCGTACACCAGCCGGAAACTGACAACAGAACCAACCTCCGAGAAAATGTCCTTCAGCTGCTCCTCAGTTGCCTCATACGGAATATTTCCCACGAATACGGAACGCAACGACCGATCCATTGCCGGGTCTCTCACAGACAAACTCGACATGATTCCGCTTGTGCAGACGGCCGTTCTCCCGAGAGTCGTCCTCTACGACCTACACTTCCGCTGAGGAACGGAAGCTGCAGCCCTCAAGATCCGGGCAGGAACGTTACTCTGCCGCTTAAATAGTTCCGCTTGGCCGCAGAGAATGAGACTGAATTTCTCGCCAATCAGCTAAGATTTTCGGCTCCTGGATGTTTTGACCTCCTAGATATTCATTGTTCTTTCAGCGTCTTGTTTCTGAGACACATAATTCCGTTCCCGTTTGCTATTTTGTAGACTTTCCGCGATGCCCCACCCCCTCACAACAAGCGCCCTTGAGTTGACCACAATAAAAATGGCCGCACGGACTTCACTGTGGTAACCGGGAGAGTCGGCCTCCTTTGACGTCAGGGGCGGTTGTGTTCGCGTTGCCTCCGCGAGAAGCAGACGGGAAAGCTGATGGAGGACAGCGGTAAACAGCGAAGGAGGCTGATTTAAAGGGCTATACGCTCATTTTTCCAGTCCTTTTTAACTACGTTTTACTTAAAACTCTTACATTCTAAACCACGAAGTAAAAGTACATTCATTTAAAAGTAGATTTGAAAGCTATCCTTTAACATACAGAGGTAGTACCTCCTTGGGAAAAAATACTTTCGGAATTAAATGCCTAGAAATATAAACAAGCCGTCCCCTGTTGCATCCCTATTCCCATCCAGCTGCTACTATAAACTGCTACTGACAGTTTCTGTTATCTTCTGTGTTCACTGGTTATCCTTTTAATATAATGTGGGTTTTCCTTATCAATATTAATTTTAGTATTGGCAAATGATTAGAAGCAGTCTATCTGCCCAGGATTACTTTATTTAACCATTCTTAGCTTGTGAGCGTTTAGGGTTTTTTTTTTTATTACATTTTTATATATTGTGATAGTAAATTCACCACCTTTACTGTGAGGAGGGAAACTAATTGTTTCTCTCATGCTGATGATTCTGTAGGCAAAAGTTGAAACGTACTGCAAATTTAACCCTTACTCCCCTAATATTTGACAGTTGAATTGAAACTTAATAAGTAGGTTAATTGGGAAAAGCCAAAGCCAGTAATAGGCACATCCAGATTTCCTCTTTATTTTTCCTTTTTTTTTTTTTTTTTGTTGCTGCTACCCCTCTTGGCTTATGGAGTGTTTCAAGTAAAGCTAGTGTGATTGAAACTCTGAAATTTATATTTTAAAATATTAATTTTAGTATAAAACTGATGTTCATTTAGGCTATTGGAACCCTTTTTAAAGAATTCAACAGGTATAGAATCTATTGTACTAGGTACTGATGAATATTAATTTTAAACAAAAGTTAAGTATTTGCAGTTAGGATTTAACATTTTAATTGAGGTGCTGTGCAGGAAAAACATGCAAGTTTTTTAAGATTTAGCCCAAAAGATGTCAAAATATTTTTATTTTATATTCATATATAGAAATAGCACTATGATACAGTGGAATAAAGTTATGTTGATGTCAACTTCTTTTGACTATTTAAAACGTGTCTAAGCCCTGCCCCATCGCACAGACAGGCTGAGGCAGGAGGATCCCAAATTCGTTACAACTTAATGAGAAGCTGATTCCCGGTGCTCTGGCTTGGTTCAGGAATGTTCCTGAAAAGCCTCGTGTATTCGGATGCCGTGTGGTAACTGTGTACAGCTGGGAAGTTGGGACTGGCAGGAATGGGCAGATGCTTGCGTCTGAAGGTGGAGGGATTGTGTCAGTTTCTCGCAATTGGAGAATGTCAAGGGGATAGCTTTCAGGTGCGTGTTGTTGACTCTCCGGCCAGAAAGTGGGGGAGGAGCCCTGACGGCACTAGGGCGGGCCCAGCAGGCAGCTTTACTTAAGAGGAGGCGGGAAAAAGAAACCTTGTTACAGCCCCTTCCTGGGGAAGCTTGGTTGCCCTCGGGTTTCCTGCTCTCCCTTGGCTCCTGCCTGCTGTTGAGGTGAGCTTCTCTACAGCCTCTGCTGCAGGCCCAACTTCCTGCCGGTTCCCCATGAACAGACTGCCTGCATGAGGCCTTCTGAAACGGTGAGCTAAAATCAGTCTTTCCCCCCTTAAATTGTGAATCTCGGTTATCTTGCCCCAGCAGCGAAAGTTACTCAGACACCCGGTAATCTCCCCATCCAATGCGTGGTTAGCAGAAAACTTTAAATTACATTCTTTAACTGGATTAAATGTTTATGCGCAAAATTGACTGTACTGCTCCAAAGCTTATTCCTAAACTCCTAAGCAGAGAATCGTTTGATTGTAACATGCCTTTTGAGTGGGCTATGAAACTAAATTGTATGTATTTTGTGTGTCTAGTCCAATGAATAAATTTGCGGTAAATACAATGGTTTAACTACAAACATAGTGTTCATTTGCACTTAGTTGTTTTAATAGTCCTTTTTTTTTTAATTTAAAAAGAAAAAAATGGTCACCCAACACTCAATGTGTGTCTTTAAGTGGCGAGGTAGATTTCAATTCTTAGGATTTCTAGTGGTGTTAAAGTGTTTGCCTAGCAACTGTAAGGCCCCCCAGTACCACATAAATTGAGTGTGGTGGCCCATGTCTAATCCCAGCTTTCAGGAGACTGAGGCAGGAGGATTGTTGGGTGTTCAGGCCAGCCTGAACTACAGAGCTAGACCCTGTTAAAAAAAAAAAAAATTAAATTTCTAATTAGACCTTTGGCATTGGTGTTGCTTGTCCTGGAACTTTTAGACATCATTAATTCTACAGGTTACAGGGTTTTTTTTTTCTTAATTTGTATTGGATCAAACTAAATTCAGTACCTCTGATACTGATGAAACACACAAAAAAATTATTTTAAATTTCTAATTAGACTTTTGGTATTCGTGTTGCTGGCCCGGGAACTTTTAGACATCATTACTTCTACAGGTTACAGGTGGTTGTTTTTCTTCATTTGTATTAGGTCAAACTAAATTTAGTACCTTTGATGCTGATGAAACACAACTGGTACCTGCTGATCTCCTACGGAAGATTACCTCAGCGCAAGGGCTTGGTGAATAGAGGACAGCTGAGCAATTCTGGGAACAAGGAAGGGAGACGATAGGAGCACGATGTGCTGTTTCACATTTGTTCTTTCATGTTTTTACTACTTCTCCAAACTAGGAGAACAATTTGGTTTGCACCCTTCATTAGGACTATGGTGACTCAGGGTATAACTCGATTCATAGGACATAGAAACATGAGTATTTCTTAGTGACTTGACCCAGAATCTCCAAGTACTCCAGTGAATATATATGTTGGGGTTTTTTTTTAGAATCTGTATGTACTTTCTGTTGCTGTAGCTTCAAAGAATTAATTTTCCACTGCTTTTGTTCCCATAAAGGTTTAACATAAGATATTTATGGTGTGGCACTCACTTTGAAAAAAAAAATGTATGTATGTTTTATATCTGGGTATTGACTCATTTGATAAATAAAGATGTCAGACATTCTGAAACTGATTTTTAAACGAACTCACAGGGTACTATGGCCAAATGGGGCTGTCCTTTAATAACCTTCAGGAACTGTAGACTCAATTCTTTGCTCAAAATGATTTTTAAACTTTCAGTCTGAAACCGTTCTGGATATGCACTTACAAGTCATTCTGGGAAATCACTGCCATAATTAACAAATGTGCCTTGTTTTCAACGAAGAACAGGATTTTACAACTAAATCACCTAAATATCTTGCCTGATTTGGCAAAAATATGGCCTTTGGCTATTTCCGTATATTGAATTTTAAGTCAAAATATAAGGACTTTGTAGATTCCAAAATCTATAAAGTGCACGAATGTATTAAAAGAGTGATTCACCATAGATTAATTAGCTGATTCCAGAAAGACCCTAAAGATAGTTGCACAGTGACAGGCATTTATTTTTCTGATGCTTGGAGTGAAAACCAGAGCCTTCCAAAACTTAGTCTCTCACGTGCTGCGTATAAGCTTTACACCCAGCCCCAGGCGTATTTTTGAAATAAGAACTCTTCAAAGAACAGGAGACACCCACTCTCTCTTCCCCCAAAAGTTTTCCCTTATCTCTGTCCCCCTTCCTTGAGGGAGTAATTTCATTTTCCTTTAGATTTAAACTATTGCTTACTTGTACCTTTCTGATGATAGCAATTCTTTTGTCTTTTAACAGAATTGTGACTTTCCTTTTTTTAAAAAAAAATTACTAAAATATCTAGGTTCTTTTGTATCAACCAACAAAGAGCCCTTATATGTACTATTTCATTCCATAAATATATACTCAATGCTTTGGGAATATAGCAGTGCAAAAGATAATTACTAGAAAAGAAATTGGCTAAGGGTGGTCTCTAACCCAGTGCCATCAGCTTAGAAATGTAAAATTTTGGGTGGGTCCTACTTCGTTTTTGCATTAGCAACACCAAAATCTGTTTTGGCAAGCCCTGCAAGTAGTTCTGTTATCAGCCATCATTGGAGAACTGGACTATAAAGGTTCAATAATACTGTTTGATCGATCAATCAATAGATACTTTATGCTCACCATGTTTTCTAACAGCCAGCATAAAACTTAGCACAGGTAGATTCTTAGAATTATACATATGGTATGAATGATAAATGACTATATTTTGATAATTCATAAACCTTCACCCATTTTATGCAGGAGGACACCAGGAACAGTAAATAAAATGCCAGAAGTCATAGAAGAAAAAAAAAAAAAAACGGTTGCTACGAAGAGCTAGATCCTGTATTTTTAGGCCATGGTAGTTCTTCCAGGTTAGTCTGATAACAGGGACTTACGATGAGGTACACAGAAAAGGAAGGTGACAAGGTTTAGTTAGACCACCAAGGAGCCTTCCTGATGAGGATGGAATTGAGGGACGTGTTACAATCTGTGCAGATAAAGAGGCGAGGATGAGACCAAGCCAGGAGCTGGAAATAGCTTCCTAAAATTAGAGCTGGTGGTCTTGGTACCCTCAGAGAAAACCAGCTGAGAAATAAGCAGGGTGATAAAAGGTGGCTCCTGGGACAGATCATAAAAAGTTTTGGAGATCAGATTTATGCAAATATACAGAATGTGAGAGGCAGTAGGCTTTTCTCTGAATCATAAAAAGGAATAATATTCCAGACAGACTATTGATATTTTCCAGTAGCTTTGTCCCTCCCCTGCCTTCCTCTCTCCCTTCCTCTCTCTTCCTATGTCCACACACCACCATCTCCTCTTACATTCTCTTGTATCATATGTGATCTATGCATTACCCCTTCCTGGCTTCTGCTCATACAGTTTCTTATGAAAGATGTCTCCTTTTCCTTCTAATATTCCTTCTTCCATGTCCAAATCCTAGTCCCTCATATTGAGCTCAGTGCCTTTTCTTTTATACTGAAGATTATTTTTGATCACCACGATCTCCTGTTTTGCCTTAAAAGAGTCTCTGAGACAGAAAGTTATAGCATTTGAATTTACAGCTAAAAAGAATACAAAAGTCAGCAGACTCTTTGCCCATGTTAACTGGCAGAGCCAGCATTTGGACACATACCATTTGACTCAAGAAGTCAAG
Source organism: Ctenodactylus gundi (assembly GCA_004027205.1). Taxonomy (NCBI): domain Eukaryota; kingdom Metazoa; phylum Chordata; class Mammalia; order Rodentia; family Ctenodactylidae; genus Ctenodactylus; species Ctenodactylus gundi. Next base: position 66,934 of record PVKB01000636.1, on the reverse strand, counting down.
CTTCAAAATTGTCATTCTGGGCTCAGATACATAGTGGAAGAGCTGTAGGTGGATACCAGGTCTTTTGAATTTAAACTTTGTATTTCATAGTTCGGTAATCATAGGTCAGTGGGGTCTGGGCCCACTTTCTGCTGGCCTTTTACTTGGTTATTTCTGACTGTAACTAATCACTGATCACAGCTTTATCATGATACTTGGTATTGAGGCAACTATAAGGTGTAAAGATTAGAACAATTGAGAAAACGTTCAGTGTTTCAGTTTGCAAGGCGATTTAAATACCTATCCAGTTACAAAGGTAATGAATGCATGTTCTATAAAGTGAAAGTGGTCAAATTCCACAAATCAAATTAAGTTTCTGACATGCTTTTTAAATTTTAATAAATTCAATATAGAACAGCGTATGATAAAGAAATAGAGCATTTCTTAATACTTCCACAATGAATGGTTTATCATAACAAGACAGATACAATGTGAACTTGGGGATGTTGGGAATACGCTATTGCAAGTGGGCAACCTTCTTTAAGCCAAATGCTTTTCCTGGAGGAGTTCACGTGATCTAACTGAATTTATTTTAATCCGTGAAGAAAATGGTGCCTGGCAAGGCAAAGGACTGAAGTAGCATCAGATGCCTGTGGACTGGCTTAGTTTCTATACAATACTTTCAGACATTAAAGTTAATAAGCTTAGTGCGTAGACTTTAGTGTCTGACTTGTATTGCCAAGAAATTATGTGGCCTTGATCAGCTTCTTAATTGATAAAAATTAACCTCTCTGTTTTTCTATTTTAGCATCTTTTAGATGATGACTTATGGGTTGCGTGGAATACCTGCTGTATTTGTATACTGTAATTAGCAATCAAAATTGTTCTGTAGCAGCTGTAGACGAAGCAGTATCTTAAGTTGAAAAGACACAAGTCTAGGTCTAATACTATAAGCATCTTTATCTTCATTTTTGTCATCGAAAGTGTTGGACTTAATGAGCTATTGTCAGATTACATTATTGTAAAACTGCATAGAAACAGCTTAAAAATGGGCATCTCAGCCATTTTAACGTGAGGCCAACTTTTAGCTGAACGTAATTTTCAGGCTCGTTCCCTTAAGCTACTGCAGTGAGAATTTTCCTGATGGTTTCAGTGCTTCTGAGGTTCTCTCGCTAAACTATGAAATGCTTTCTCCAAATACGTAATAGGTTTGAGTCCCGCTCATTGCCCAAACGTCCTGAAGAACACAGCTTCCTGGTCTGCCTTGTTCTGACACCCAGGATGCCAACTTGAGTGCAGAGTCACGCTTAGGGTATCTTTAGGACAGCTCCCTAGTGCGTGCTGGCAGACAAAGCTATTTATTCAAACATGGAAAGGCATAACTAATTGGAAAAAAAGCAGAGCTCCCCCATTCAAATTCAGGCCGTCACCCAAAAGGACACAGAGGAGGGAAGGAGCCCCATAAGCTGGAAAAGTGCACTGGGCAAACTGGTTCTGAGTAAAAATACCTTGTTTAAGATGAACAACTTTTTAACCTTTTTCCCCCCCACTGGCCAGAACAATCCAGTACACAAGTGAAATATCTGAACTGGCACTCTCTTCAGGAATTCCAGCAGTAACCCTCTTTTTGAGGCTAGATTTGCCTGAGAAAGAGCCTCATTGTGGGGCTGAGGTGGGAGCTCATTGTAAGGCTCTGAGTTCAACTACCCTCTACATAATAAGCTGGGCATGGTGGCACGTGTTGTCATCCCAGCGCTCAAGAGGCTCAGGCTAGAGGACTGCCAGCCTGGGCTACATTGAAAGTCCAGGACCATCCTGGACTACAGAGTGAGACAAAACTGTCTCATAAAAACAAAATAGGAAAGGGGGAGGGGGGTTGGAGGGAAGCACTTGTGAGTACAAGTTATGGACAGACTATTAGAAATAATAGCAACAAAAACAGGAGACAGACTTTATTTTAGGTTCATTATTACAGCCGGTTGATCTTTGAAGAGTGTTACTTCATGAGTACCAGTTTGACCACCTAGCTCTAGAGTGCCCAGAGTTAGAAATTACATTTAAAAAATAAAAAATCTGCTATGAGTAAGAATTCAGTAGCTAGCACTTTTTGTGTAGTACAGAGACCAACTGCCCCCACAGTAAAGAAAAGGGGCAGGATATTTTAGTGATATCCTGTAACCCATTGACCATGAATTATACCATTAAGGCTATGAAAGAAAATACTACAGAGTCTACAGTGTGCAGTTTAAAACAATAGAAGTTTATGTTCTCAGAGTTCTATAGGCGCAGAAGGCCAGCATCACATGCCCATTGGTTTCTTCACAATCTGCATGGTTCTGAATGAGATGCAGGGAGACCCCGAAGAGGAGATGGGGACCTTGCCTTGTACTGGATGAGGTCATTGATTCTTATCCCAAAATGTAGCATTCAGGATGCATCAGTGAGAAGTGTGGGCAGATTTATTAGGCAGGTTAGAATGTAAAAGAAAATAAGGAAAGGATTTCAGCTTCAAAGCTGTAATACTGACGATCAGATTGACATATTGACGCAAAAGTGAGACCAGGTTTCCTAGATATGCTGGAGTGTGATAAGGTCTGGTTGGTCAGTATCTCGATTCCTCTTAGCAACAGCACTCAGGGAGAAATGTTTTTGACTTGATATTTTCTATGAAGTGATTATTTCTGTTGGAGCCAGTTCTGTGGAGGATCTGGTAAAGTTGATGTGGCAGTAGGTTTAGAACAATGGCGTATTCTGGGGGCTCACATGTAGTTGAATACACCGCTGCATCTCTTATCTTGGTGTCCTCAGTCTTGACAAAGGGTAAGACAGGTTATGTAAGTTTAGTAGGGGCTGATCAACCTTCTTTGACTTACAGATACTCCCAAAGAGATGAGCATGGTTCTGTGCAGAGCTGAGCAAGCATTTGACCTAAAGTTTTAAAGTAACAAAAGTCAGGTTTTGTCTGTTGGCTGTTTTTTGTTGTTTTGTTTTGTTTTGGGGGCAAAAGCAACTTTTAAACCTCTCCCTGCTTCAGAAGAAAAAAAATGACAGTGCAGTGAGTGACAAGGCTGCCGGAGTTTGTTTTTCTTTTGTCAGTATGTTGGTCTCTGACTGTATCACATATGTAATGAACTCACTTAACCTTAATTACATCTTTAAAGACCTTGTTTTTAAGTAGTCACATCATGAATTTCAGGCTTCAGAATATGAATTATGGTGGCACACATGCAGTCTATAATGGGCAGTAATGTCAGTGATTGTCAGTCAAATAAGGAAAGGGTGATTCTCAGGCTTTCCTGCTGCTTTGTTCTTGCCCCAGTGGACCTTCGCCTGTCGGTTTGCTGTTTCTCTTTGTGTTTTTGTTGAGGGTCTCTCCGTGTTCTGTTACTCTTGTCTGTTGCCATCGTGTCTTTTACATCCCAGCTTTCTGGGAGGGGAAATGTGAATGCCTGCACTTACTCTGATGCCTGTACATGACTCATTTTAGCATGGAAAAGGGGAGAAGAACAGGAGTAATAACAGACTTGCCAAAAACCCTCTCTGGGCCTGGAATAATGGCACGATGGTTAAAGCAGTTGCCTAGCAAGCACGAGGCCCAGAGTTTGGTTCCCCAGCACTGCATAAAGTTGGCTTGGTGCTGCGCACCTTTAATCCCAGCACTCAGAAGACTGAGGCAGGAGAATTGTGAGAGTCCAAAGCTAGCCTGTGCTACGTAGTGAGTTGAGGACCAGCCTGGACTACAGAGTGAGACCCTGTCTCAAAAACCAAAAATCCTGTCTCTGGAGCCCAAAATCAGCTTAATGTGGAGGGATTCTGTAGAAACTGAAACACTGCAAAACCTATCTCTGGGGCCCACAGTCACCTGAACTGGGAGGAATTCTGTAGAACTCTAAATTACCAGGTAGTATGTTGCTGGATATTGAAGTCCAGGACTGGAGGCTCAGGGAGCTCACAGCAGCATCTATTGTCAAATATAGATTTTCACTTTTTCACCACTGATATACTCATACCCATAGTAGCTGAATGTCCTAATGGACTGTGAATTTCTAAAACAGTTGTTGATAACCTCCTCTTATGAGGGAGGGAAGTAGCTAAAAGAATTTTTTGGGGCCATACATTCATTTCCAACATGTCTGTTGTCAGAGAATTTTTCTCACAATATTCCTTTAAATCAAGTCCTCCATCTCTGAAAAAAATAGTTCCAAAAGTATGTTATTCTAATAGTATTTTTAAGATAATGATTTACAGATAGAGAAAAGTTCTCATATAAAAGAGTAAGGAAATGTGTACTATTAATCTTCAGAAGTCTCACTGTATAGAATGTACACTTTCCTTGAAGGTAAATATACATTTTAACGTATCAGACTCTTTATACTTCCCCTAAAAGTATTGACAGTTCTATGACAGTTTAATGACACAATAAAAAATTGACAGTGGTTCCATTTATTATTGTCTGCATCACAATTGGCTGACATTTATGTTGAAATGGCTGGATATATTTTCTCCCAGGGCAGTGCAGTCGCAGGGCATCCTTTCCTGGCCTCCAGGTGTTTGCCGATTCCCTCCTGGCTAGGGAGGGAACAAAACAAATGCCCGCAGGGAAACGGAAAGTGCACATGACCTATTCTTCGTGATCTCAGTCTTTTGTTAGACCTGAAAATGGAATTGTGTGTGTTGGCTCAAGGCCCTGGAGGGGTTCGCAAAAGAGAAGCTGATGCCTACAGGGTAAATAAAGAAAAGTTTCCCTGCCCATTTAGGGTGTGGAGTTTCCTGCCAAAATCCCAAGACTGTATAATTGTTGCAAGCATTTATTATCATCTGCAGGGCCTCCACAGGGAGGCAGAGCTCCAAGAAGTCCTCCTGAGCACAGGTGTCTGCAGATGGGGAAAAAAGGAGACTCCTTGGACGAATTGCCCATTAGCAAGGACCTGACATGGCTTTAGGATGTTATTTTAATTCAACGAAGATTTACTCAACTTGTAAACATCTTTGTGGAAGGGGAGGTGGGCACTGAGCTCAATACTATGGAAGTTTAAATGTGACTCTGGCTTTCAGTAGAGCTGTCACTAGGAAATTCCATTAGCTTTCCCCCTGAACTTCGAGGATTGATGGTGTTCAAGATTTTGGCAGAAGCACAGCTGTGCCCGGAAGGAGTTTCCGTTCTGTCAAAAAAGATAGAGGATACAATATATGAGAAGGAAGTTGAAAATGCATTTTTTGATTGGTTTGATTTCTTAAGAGGTATATAGAAAATAAAAAATAAACTACTGTTTATCCATTGACCCTCTCCCCGAGGCTGAGGATGAAAAGGATTTTTCTTTTTTATGGTGTAAAAGACTGTGACTTATGTGTGCCGTGCTAAATTCTATATACTTACATACCCTGAGACCAAGGACTGTGCTTGGTCACTGATTGCACTCCACTTGAAGCCACTATAGCTCTGACAGCCTCTCTCATCCCTGGCTATTAAAATCAGGGGCTACGCATGCACCTGTTGTGTGACAGGCCGCTGAGAATCTCATTGTCGTTTTTCTGCCCTGAGTTCATAAACTAATCTTAAAATGTGATTTCCCGAGAACAGTATTTAAAAACAGTGTGGATAACTTCAATTATTACAGCTAAATTCTAATATCATTTGTACTTGAAACAGAGGAGGTGACTTTAAACTTCCCACCTCTGCTCACAAGTGAAGCGTCATTAATACTGTATTAAACAGAAATGGTAGTGATTCTGATGAGGACTTGGTAACACTGCGGAGTGTGTGTGAAGTGAGAATGGGTCACAGTTCTTTTTGAATAGGTTAGTGATGAATTATAGGATTTAGGACTTGGTTTCTTAAGCTGACTTACTCACATACTTTCTCCTGAGTCCATTTCTCTTGCGTCTGTAATTGCTACATACTGGCCATAGCTTTTCGACCTCCTTTTTTCACTTAATGTACAAGTACTTACGCTTCCTGATGTCTTGAGAGTAGACATTTCTTGTTGGTGGTTTGCCAGCGCCACAGGAAGCCCCTTGAAGTCCCCTTTACCTTTCGTTCTCCTCCTGGTGGCCTGGCAGCAGGCAGTGCTGGTTGTTTACCTCAGAACTCCAGCTTTTTAATTTTTTTGGTATACTTTCTCTATTAAAGACAATACTTTTTTCCTACATGTGAAAGGTAGTCATCAGTAATTATGTTTGGATAAGTAGATACGATGGCTTGTGAAAATGTTAAATTGGGGGAATGTCTTTCAGCTGTACATGAAGACGAAAGTAAAATTTTTTTTTTAAACACTGGAACTTGAATTCAGTGCCTGTGTACAAAAGCACACCTCCAACCCCCTTTTATTTATTTAGTTAATTTTTGTTTGAGACAAGCTCTTGCTTGCTAGGTTGCCCGGGCTGGGCTTGCACTTGCAATCTTCTGCAGCCTTCCACAGTGCTAGGATAGCTGATTTTCACCACTGTGTCCATACTAAAAGGAAGCAATTTAATGGAATAGTTTTGGAATTGCAGGGATTACACCAAACCGCAGTGATAGTTTATGTACTGTTTTGTCCTTGAAACAGTCTTTACAAATACATTGTTTTGAAAAAAAATTGAGCTGGGGAGTAGCTCAGTGGTTATACAATTTAAGGTACCTTTCATAAATGTAGATTCTAAAATACTCTTTGATATTCTTCTCTCCTTCCTGCAAAAAAGTTATGTGAACCAAAATTATTATTAAAATTAAAATATCATGTGGTACAAATCATACGTTACTCATAATTGCTTATGCATCCCTGTAATAATCCTACGAGGGGTTTATTTTTCTTTAGTATTGGTGATTGAACCCAAGGCCTTAGTACTGAGCTAAGTCCCCAGCAATTCTTTTATATATATATATATATATATATATATATATATATATATGTATATATACACAGATTTTTTTTTTAATTTTGAGATGATTTTGTGAGGTTCCCCACGCTGGGTTCAAACTTGTGATCGTCCTCCCTCTGTCTGTAAGAGCCTTAGAATCACAGGCACATATCGCTATGCCTGGCCTTGTGAGGAGTTTTCATGAGGAAACTGAGTCACGGGTATCCTGCGCTAGGCTAAGTAGGGTAAAGGATATGCCCATAGTGGGCCAGAATCGCCCGCACTTCCGCCTAAGGAAAGAGTTAATTCCTGAAAGTTTTACCTTGTTTTGTTTCTGGGACTGAAATAAATGTTTTTTACCCCAAAGGAAAAATTTCGTTAAGTTTTGCCAGCAGCCACGTTTTCTAACATTTCTTGCCTTGTCAGCTGCCTGTCAGTTTCCTAGAGAAATGCAGCAATAAACTGATAGGAAGGAACTCTGAAATCTGTAGCCGCATGACAGAAGGGTGAAAAATTCTCGCAAAGGATTGTGTTGTCATTGACCATATAGCATTAAACCCAGGTGCTGCTGCTCAGGTAACTTAATGGACTCCATTTAGCTAATATATTACTTTGCCAAGAAAATTCATGGTGTGGGATTCTCTTCTAATCTTAGGTGGCTGTTAACTTACAAAAACAAAGTGCCTAGAAACTGTAAATTATTTCACAGAGGTAAAAGTAAAACGGAGATGGCTATTAATTTAAGCTGTTTCATAGTGCAACTGTCACTCCAAAGAAAGAAATATAGCTGTACTGGGTTACGTATGGTTCTTGCAAAATGAAATACTCAAAGTGGCAAATCTCATGTTTTGAAATTCAGAAGACGTTAATTATAAATAGAGTATTCCAGTGGATTGAGTGTTTCCTAGCTTTAAAACTGGGATGATAAGTGCAAAAGTATTTTGCAGACTCTAAATTGTGTGTGGGCTGATGCAGCAAGGGCTTCTGGTCAGAGTGTCAGTGTTGTGTCAGGTTGGGCAGCAATGTTACATTGTTTCAATATCTCTTGAGAAAAAGACAGCCAGGGCTGGAGGAATGACTCAGCAGTTAAATCACTTGCCTAGCAAGCGCTAAGTCCAGACCTAAGTACCTGAGTTTGATTCCCCAGCACCACATAAACTGGTTGTAGTGGTGTAGGCCTGTAATCCCAGCACTCGCTTGGGAGGCTGAGACAGGAGGATTGCATTGAGTCCAAGGCCAGCCTGAGCTCCATAGTGAGTTGAGGACCGGCCTGGGCTACAGAGCGAGACTGTCGCATGAAAGAAAGAAAAGAGAAAGGAAAATGGCAACCAAACTTTATTTAGAATCTTCGGTATCTCTGAAAAAAAGCCACATCAATTCAGTAGACCAGAGTTCAATCTCTCTTTGTCTTTTCTCTCTTTCTCCCCTTCCCTCGCTCCTTCCCTTCCTCCCTCTTTCTCCCTCTTTCTCCCTCTTTCTCCTCCTCCTCCCCTCCCCTCCTTTTATTTGTGGCACCAGGGATCTAACCCAAGGCCTTTTCCCCGAGCTATATCCCTAGCCCTAGCTTCCCTAGCTATATCCCTTAGCTTTTTAATTTTGAGAAAGGATCTTGCTAAGTGGCCCAGCTTGGGCTGCTCAGGCTTTGTGCGTGAGCCTCAGAGTGCTAAGATTACAGACCTTCACCCCTGAGCCTGCTCCAGGAGTCTCTTCTTCTCGTTTCTTACACAGTGGTAATGCTTACCTTATGAGAGACTGGAATTCTCTTAGTACAGAGGACAGGCATAGGCGTAGGCCCAGCGTATGCACCTGAGCAGAAAAAGACTATGGTGAAAGAAAGGAGCTTGATCGGAGTGATGACAGTTTTACAAAAAGGTAAAGTATCTCGGTTGTGTCTTGGAATATTTAACACACCGATGTAGAAGGCAAAGAAATGACCCCCAGACATATGGACGGAGGGATGTGCTGGGCGCTGATGTGAACATTTTCCTGTGCTGCAGCATGTACCTCCCATTCCAGAGATTGACTACAACATTTGCTTGGGGTCACTGGAGGACTGAGCCCCCTTCCTCTCATCACGTAGAGCAGTAATTCTGATGCTGTTGAAGGCATCCTTTTTTGTTATGACAAAATCTTAGCAAACAACCAAAATGTTTATCAGTGATGAGTCAGATAAATGAATTATATTTATGATCACTAGTATTATAAAACACATTCTATTTTATCTAATGGTATGAAAACAAGGGAAATATGTGTACTGTTATAGAATAATTTTCTGTAGATAAACAGGAAAAAGCAAGGCTACGGGAGGTCCCTCTACCCTGACTCTGTCCAAGTGGCTTAGGGGGGAGCACAGGACCTGGCCCGTGATGTACAGTCCCTTTCCACGGCGCTGGAGATGAAGCTAGGCTTTGTGTCTGCACCTGCGTATTCCTACGGCTTCTCAGAGCCCTTTGGAAGACTAACCGTGCAGGGAACAGTACTAAGATCTCACAGTCTGGGTATGTTAATCCTATTGAAGAAAAAATTTCTTCATTGTTTCCATGGAGAAATCATTTCTCTTGAAAAATTAAGTGATATCTCTACAAGCCCAAACCTGGGGGAGAGAACAGGAACCTCATTCGATTTTTTTAAATTAGAAAAAAGTGATTTTTTTCAGCAGCTATTTAAACACAAAGGTGTTACCCAATACTAGTGATTAGAATCATTTGAGAATCCATCAGTTAGATGTACTTGTTTGTGCAACCCCACATACAGGCCACTGTTTGCTCAGGTGCCCCTTGACTTTTATCAGAAGTGAAGGCACTGAGCCAAGGCAAGTCTGTCTAGAGACGTTTAGGTTAGGTTCACTCCTCAGCTTTACGAAGAAGTTTTAGTTTGCCTTAGGGACACTAAGAGGCTTTAGCTGCCATTTTCAGTGAGACCTTGGGGCTTCCAAACTGGTTTTTGAATGCATTGCACATACACGTGACTAGAAGTTCTTGCAGAGATTGGTCTACTGTAAATGTTTTTAAGGTACCTAACAATTTTACGACCAGAGTAACTATTTATGAGTTAATAATGGTGAGTACATGGACCAAGAAAAGGCAAAGATAAGACAGTTGTCACTGTATACCCCGATTCTTTTAAATTTCAAATCCACACCAGGAGATATATGGCCTACACAAACTGCTTGGTGGTATCGTCGTAAAGTATTTCTCAAAGGGTATCTCCGACTCCAGTAATGGCTCTTCTCTTTATATTTGAAGACTAGAAAGGCTAGGACAGTAGGGACCTATACTTTTTCATGTCTTCTGTTACTCTTGAACTATTTAACCTGTGTTCCTCATCTCCTCTCTCTAAAAGAAGGTCAATAGTTATATCTTAGAGTATATTTTTCTATTTTCAAGCTTTATGTATAGACACACTTTGAATAAAAATCATCACATTTTTTATTTGTCACAAAGCCCTGTAGGAATTCACTAAAACACAAATACTCATAGGAGTCTCCTGCAAGCAGTTCAACAACAACAAGAATTTTTTTTCTCAGGACATAGCCTTGAAATCTGTGCTTGGAACAGACACAGGGAACCAACCGCCCGAGGAATATATAGACTTTACTTTGAGAAATGCTACTTGCAAATGATTCCGCTTCCTGTGCTCATGAGAAGGGCATTGATGGGTCCCTGCTCAGTGGGATAGGAGATGATTCAATAATCTGTGACGTACACATCTGTTAAAACAGCAGGTGTTGATACCACTGGATCTGTGTTGCCAGTCTGTTCACCTCCTTGGGGTACCCCCAGCCCTACAGAGCCTGGTGTAGGAAGTACGAATGAGAAAATGTTTGGAAGCTTTCCTTAGAAACATTAGATACATTTTACCTTTGAAAATATGAGCTGCATGCATAGGTAAGTTTTCTTATGCCTGTGCTTACGTTCCCTGTTCTGGGTCTATTCAAACTAGTCGTTAGGTAGGTGCACCTTGCCTGCACCCATGGGGCCTATTTCATAGCCTCTCTTCAGACTTGACCTCCCAAGAGAGCTGAGCATTGCCATGTGGATTATACACACTTATCATCTTAACTGCCTTCACTTGGCAGCCTGATGGGCGCTTGTGACCAATTCTCCTGGTGAAATGAGACTCCCCACTGTTTTTTTTTTTTTCTCTACCACCTGCTGCTACTACTTCTGGCTTCTTCTTTGTCTGTCTCCAGCCCCTGGAATAGTGAGAGAGGATTTTTCTTCCACAGCTTTCATGAGCAGTTAGACCTTTAGTACGGCCATCAGGCAGGAAACTGTCTCTTCTGGTTTATAGCTATCCTCCAGCTTTCCGATAATTCCCGTGGAGGATATTTGAGTGGCCTCATCTTGGCTTATAATGAAAGAATGTTCGCTGTCATTCTCAAACTCACATTTCAGAACTAAACCATGTAGTTGAATACTCATGTATCCAAAGGTCTGGGTCTGTAGAATGTCTCCAGTGTTGTGGGCCCCAGATATGTGGCTTTTTCAACATTTTACTTAGAGCGTTTCCTGGAAATAATGTCCCAGAAGCTAACCACGAAAATCCCATATTCCTCAAGTATGCATATGGAAGAGTATCCAAGTTCCTTAGACCTTTCTATTAAAAAGGATATATTGAAACAGTTACAACCTGTATTTCAGTGCAATTGCTATCATTCATTGGGTTGCCACGGTAACCAAGCAGTGAACCACTAGAATCTGTACAGATGTAGCTGGTAAGTTGTTAACTCTAAAAATATGCATTATTCAGCAATCTGCTTCTTCTGCTTACCTATGTAGCTTTGCTTCTTTAAAAGGATAAGTGCTGTCCTCTCAATTTCCTGGGAAACATTTTATCAGGTGGCCTTCCATAAAGAGAAGAGATTTGGTCTAGAAAAGTCACCTGTGTACTCTTTTGCGATTGCTATCCATTATAAATCAGAGCTATGACTATTTTTCTGTTACTTGCTTGGTCCTCAAAATATTACTCTGATTAATAATGCAAAAGTCCAAAAATATAGAAAAGAGAAAAATTCATGTTTATAGGTGTATTTATGTTATCTAAGTAGCAAAATGGATATATAAGCTATTTTTGTAATGCTGGGAATCAAACTCCCACTTATGCTAGGCAAGCTCTTACCACTGAAGTATATGCCCAGCCCCAAATATAGAATTTTGAGGTTATTTTATTATTTATTCCAATGGATCAATAGATCAAAGAATAAAGATAGCAGCCCTTTAAAATATTCTGATTGATCAAGTTTATTTTTTTCTTTTTAAGTGTTATGTGGTAGAGTAACTCGAAGATCTGTTTGGTTGCTCACATTTCGTTTTTGTACATGTTTTGTTAGAAATGAATAGGCTGAAAATTAGCTTACAGGAGGCCAAGATCTGCTCAACATATAGTCAATAAATCATTCGATTTATAGCATTGGTTAATTTGGAAGACTTGATGCAATAGGAACAGATTGAATTCTGTGAATTTTAGCTCTTAATATATGGGATATGAGCATATCCAAATATATAGATATTCATCATGACCAATATATTGAACTATTCGTGTTGTGATTAAGAGTACTTTTCTATGAGGCACTTACTTGCAAAACTTCTATCATATTGTAACTATAAACAGTGAAGAACTTAATTATACCTGTCTGGTAATTTAATTCTGAGTTAACATTTTTTCCCTAGAGCTAAATATAAATAAGTTAGTCAGTCTACTCTCAAGGAATTAGGAACTTAGCAGAAAAGCTAAGTCACAAAAAGTCCTACCCATAAAGTGTGAGGGCTTCCGGAAGAAGAAAGCTCAGTATGTCACTGATTTTTATAATGTTACTTAAAAAAAAAAAAAAAAAAAACTTTCCTGAAGACATGATATGAAAACTCAAAGTGTGAGTAGAAGTTAACTAGGTAAAAAAGACACCAAGCACATTCCAAACAGAGAAAGGATTGTGCAAAGCCCAGATTCAAATGCAAGCTGGGAGTTGCAAGCTGTTAGAGAAATTTCCAGAAAATGTTTTCATAATGAGATTATTAATAACCCACTGCACCATAGTTAGACACCTGAGAAGTACCTGGTCTTCATCCTGTACTCTTAGGATATTAAGTGCGCTACTAGTGCTTTTACTCACCATTACAAAGCTCAATAAATCAGATGCAGATGGATAAATATTGTATGGTTTCTTCTGTCTGAGAAAAGCAAAATGTATGTAATTCAAAGAGCAAAGTAAAAGGTGACAGGAAATAGGAAGGTAGACTTTGTGGAGATTGGACGGGGAACTGAGGATATAAGGAGGCTGGAGGGACGGGAAGGAAGAGCCCAGAAAGATGATTAAGATGCCAGTTCCCAAAGTTGAAGGCAATTATTATGTGTCACAGACACATATTAATAAAGACTAACTGTGGGGGAAAAGCTCAGTATTAAATTCATACTCACAAGCCAAGTAAGTTTCAGATGGACCTAAAACAATTGCTTTCTTACTTTTTTGTGATTTCTTTCTTTTGACCTCCTCTAAAGTAAATGTAGGATAAGTTTTTTTTTTTTTTTTTTAATAATATGGCTGTCAAAAATGAAAATCCTGTCAGGATTGAGGGCATGGAAGAAGTGGCAGGCAAAATGTGTGTTTTCGTGGTAGTGGGATTGTGCTGGTCTTTGGATAGCAGCCTCAGATCAAAGTGCCTGCATCTGACAGTAGGCAGGGTTGCCTCTAAGAATTCTGGGGAAGCACTTGCAGTACGAATAACAGATACCTCTTCTTTGAGGCTCTCTTCCTCCATGGTCTGTGTCTGTCTTTGTTCCTGGGGGTAGATGAGATCTTAAAGAGTAGTTTTTCAGTGGCAGCACAGGACTGAGGAAGCAAACAAAAAAGCATTTTTCTAAGTAAATGAGGAGACAGCCAGCTACGAGTACAGCTAATTATTTGTGAGAAGTAGTCACAGTGCTGATGTAATATAAATGTGGCTTTTTGGCTAGCTACAGGCAGATCTGTAAATCAGAGTGAGATTTATGATCCCTAAGTAGAAAGGAAAACATCTTTACCAATGTAAGAGTAATGAGTACATCAGCAACACCACGGACAGAGAGTAGCACACTGTTATCTCTTAGAAATTTAAATCTTCATTGCTTCCTGTCTTGATTGTTATAGCATTTTTCTAAATCATTTTGTCTCAGGGTCTCCTGGACCTCTCCTTCACTCCTTTGTTTAGCTTTGCATTCATCAGAATTCATTATGTCTTGTGGACTAGGTATTGTTTTGGGGCTAGCTGTGGTGAAATGAAATTCCTCTTCTTTCAAGGCAAATATCCCAGTATGTGGGTGAGATTAGTGACAAGCAAGGAACTAGTAGATTATCATAAAAACAATTTTCTATTGTAATAGATGATACTATACTAATATAACTTTAATTGGTTACTTTGGAGCTGGTGGTAAAGGGAGGCATTTTAAAAGGTATCTTTTAAACTGAGGGCTTCGAGCAGATTTCAGAGATAGGAGTATTTTTGGCAAAGACCAATTAGTGCAAAGGCCCAAGATGGAAGACAGGGAACAGAAATTCAACTTTAAACAGATCTGTGTAAGTATGTGGCTGTGGAGAATGTGAGTAGAGAGAGCAGTGGTATGAGATCAGATACAGGTTTCATTAGAAGGATACAGAGTATGGATTTTTATTCGTATTGTAAAGAGTAACCATTTGGGCAGATACCACCAGGACCAAATCATGAAGCTAACGTCACCAAATACAAATCTTATAAGTAATAAACATTATATTACCCTGTCGTGTTCGCATCAAGTTATTTCAATTTTTGTGGCAATCATCCTCAAACTCAACAATCATGAACAAACAGCATGCAACCCCAAATAGAGAGATGTGATGAAAAATATACGACCTGGCTTCCTCAGTTCTACCAAGGTGGTAAAAACCAAGACTAAGGAACTGTCGGACACCAAAGAAAATGGAAGTACAAGGACTGAATGCAACAAAGAGTCTTAGGTTATAAATGGGATGTAGTTGAAAAACAATAAAATCTAAGTTGGTTTTTAAATATTAACAATGTATTAAGATTTTAATTTTGAAACTTTCTTTAAAAATGTACTTTTTTAGTCACTGCTTCTTGGGGCACATTACCTGAATACACAACATAAGGGAAGAAATATTTCTTTTAGCTCACAGGTTCAGGGTCTCTGTTCATGCATGGTCAGCAGGTGATGGCAGGAGGGTGTGGTAGAAGAGCCTGGGCATGGGAAGGGCAGCTGCTCATTCTCATCCTCTAGTTCCAGTGCTGGGAAGCAGGGAGGGATCAGGAAGGAGTTACTAAGGCTCCAGGCCACATCCTTTTTCAACTAGGCCACACCTCCTAACACCTTGTGAAATTCCAGGATTAATCTTCTGATTGAATTAGCCCCCAGAAACCAGTCACCTACTAAATACATGAAGCTTTTGGAGGATGTTCCATATCTAAGCCGTAACGTGTGTTGTCATGTAACACATAACCATTAAATAAAAGGTATATAGAGAATTTCTATAGTGTGCTTAATTAAATTCTTTCAGTAAATCTAAAGTTATCTTCTGAAAAAGGTTGAAAGAGGATTCTAGCTTTCTGTGTGCTGTATATGTTGAGGTCAGGGTACAGGAGTGACCAGGAAGGACTCAGATTACTGGACAGGGAAAGGAAATAATTACTTTCTCAAAACCTGTGACTCATTTTTGAAATCTTCCCTAGCACTCTCCCAGATGTACATGGGCTCTACATCCTGACCCTACTAGACCTTCGATAGTTCAGCTTCTAAGTAGGCTTTCTTGCATTCTGTTCATCTGAACATATCATACATACTGCTCCACAAGACATCCTTTATGTTAGAATTCTCAGATCTTTCCAGAGTAATTTTGCATCTGTTAAGAAGTGTCTTACCAGTTAAAGCAGACACGTTCTTCTGAGCAGTTACTGCATACCACCTTCTATAGTAAGGGCTCTACCTTCATCAATGCATTGATTCTCAGCATTGTTTTTTTGTCTGTCTCTTAACTTTTTTTTTCCTGTCTCTTAACTTTATATATATAACTACATTTATTTAGGTCTCTAATTTCCTGCAGCAAGGCTTCACAGTAGTTAGTGCTTGGATCTTACATTTTGTTAGACTTACGTATAATTATCTCTTATTTTTGAAATTATATCAAAGGGTAAACTTCCATTTTAAATGATTTTTTTAGAGTTTGCACCCAAAAGAATCAGCTTGCTAGTGAATGCGCTTATCTTTGGTTTATATTCTTGTTGTTGGTCTATTATTGGAGAAGTTGGTCATTGCAGGAGAGGTAGCTGATCAAACTGCAAAGAAACCCTGTTCATACTTATGTTGGAATCACAGCTATAACTGAAGCTTTTATGATGAAAAAAGGACAAAGTTCCTACCAATGGGCGTGAAAATGAATTTGTTGGAGGGCCAGGCAATTTGAAAGTGACATGATGAAACTTTGAACCATAATTCATATTCCACTTGTTATTTCAAAATCCATGATCTTAACAGTTCTATTGATACTACTTTGTTACTAGTTTGTGAGTTTGGATAAATGAACAGACCTTTTTGAGCTATAGATTGCTAATGGATAAAAGCAGTATTGCTAAAATATTCGTTATTAAAGTAGCCCTTAATTAAGGAGAAATTGGTTTTTGAAGTACTTACCAAGGGAGAACAATCATTCAGTGTAGATAGGTGAGCTTTATGGCTTAAGTTTAATGAATTTATGTGGCTCCAAATAGTATCTAGCACAATATTTGGCTGACAGGTGGTGCTAGCTTTTTGATGAATATTTATTGGATATATCCTAGGACTTCAAAACCAAGAATTAGATGATGGGCTGAAGAGTAGCCAAGATCTGCATGGAATCTGAGGCAGATATTAGAGACTGTCCCTCAGTAATAGAGACCTTATTTTTGTATTTTATTTTTATTTTCTTTTATTACAGTTGCTTCAGTGTTAGAGCCAGAAATGTAGAAAGTTTGCTTGGGAATTGCTGTGAAAATCTATATTATTCACCACAATCAACTGAACAGCTATATTTTTGCATCCATTGTTCCAAGAGAAGTACAAGGCTTATGAGGCTTTTTTCAGTCTTTGTGTCTTGTATCCTCTGATGCCATTGGCTACTAATTGAATTAATATGCATTTTTCTAAATATTTTAAACGGCTGTGTAGCTGAAACTAAGGACAAGCTATTGTTATCAGTACCACAGGCATTTTTTTTTTATGTATTGCAAGTTGCCCATGCGTAAAATTCCAACTCTAAATATCAGACATAGATGCTTTACTGAATTTTCACCCCCTGACTATGTAATAGGACGTGATACATTTTCTCCAAGGCCACCTTTGCTATTTCAAATGGACCATTGTAGCTATAAGCATGCATTTTTTTTTTTTGCCTTGCATTGAAAGGCAGGATTATATTTAAGAGTTTTCTTGTCAATTCAAGTAATATTAAATTTTCATGAAAGAGTATTCAGATATGGCCGTTTGCCATTAGAATTTGCTTACGGAGGTTTCTTACATGTTTTTTATTATTAGAATTTGAATTGTGAACAATTTGTCTTTGATTTGCAAGGAAACATACCTGGTACTTCAGACGGTATGAAGAGTGCAAAACTCAGTACATGCTGTCAAGGATCTTAAATGCATAATTATATTTATTTCTTATAGTGTAAATGATTAAATTCTACTGTTTTATAAGTATATTTATATGAAATGTTTAAGTCTTTTGCAACAATTTTGTAATTTAGACATGGCTGTATACCATAACTCCAGAAACACAAAATACTCTATGGCAAAGAAAATAATTAATTCTCTTACTGAGACATATTTTCTTCATAGCAAACAAGTCTTCTTACATGAAGCAAGTAGAACTTAGGAAAAAATTGCATGCATATATTCATCTAGAATTCTGTACTTTTCCTCAGTGTTTTCTCATGTCTAGAAGAACTTATTGAAATGTCCTTGTGATCCAGTCAGCACTTAACAGTTGCTTCTTTCACAAGAGTATGATTTTATCAAGTTTGATTCTTTTTTCTATATTGAAAAACAGTCCAAATGCTTTTAAAAACTTAATGTGATAGTTGTGATAAGTGGTTGTCATTCCTGCCTGACCTTTATTCTAAAAGGTAAATATAGCTGGTTATTATAATCTGGTTAAGTTGAGTTGGAAGTTACCTGCAGTTATCTGACACATGGGTAGCTGTATTACAGTCTAACTGGGCTGTTACAAGTTGAACCTGACATCCTGCTGAAATTAATGTTTACCACCTGCATAGAAATCTCTGTGTGTGAAATATAGGATTCTGTTAACATGAATGTTTTATGCGTGCATATGTACAATTAACGTAGAAATTTTCATTATTTGAGTGAAGGATGGGCATCCGATTGACGGAGGCAATACCTCAGTTCTGTTCTGTCCATCGTAATGAGTATCTCAGGAAAATTGTCTGATAGGCTGAGTTTTGGCAATAAGATTTATGTAGCTTAGTAGAGAAATTGAAGCAGGGCTTAATGGCTATTTAAACCTAGATTTTTGCCTTTTAAAACTAGGAGTTCCAAGGAAGCTGTTACAGTTCGCGTATTGTGACTTAAAAGAGCACTCATTAGTATGTATGTATTTATTGATATAGTGGCACATTTTGAAACTTAATTCAAGCTGGTCCCGGTGGCACAGGCCTTTAATCGCAGTATTCTTGTAGACAGAGGCAGGAAGACTGCAAATCCAAGTCCACCCTGGGAAAAGTTGGTAACACCTTATATCAAAACCAAAAATAAAAATGGGCTGGAGATGTAGCTTGGTGTGAAGGCCCTGGAATCGGTCAATTCCCAGTACTACAGGAAAATACAACCAACCAACCAAACAAAACCCTTAATTCGAACATAGTCCATGTGCCCAGACAAAATTCTTTTTTTCCTCCAAATTGTCATATGTAACAAAAATGAAAAGCGTAAATCTAAACTTGTTTCCTCTGCACTAGGGAAGCCTTACTCTGATGAATAGTTGGCTTTTATCCTCTTTTAAAGTCCTACATTGAAAGTCTAAAATTGAAACCACATTGAAAGAAAAGTTACATGTACAGAAAATTATTTTCCATGTGTAATATAGCATACCTCCCCATGAACCTTTGCATGTAAACTGTCAGATATATTTATAGATTACTCATAGGGGTATTAAATTTGAGATTTCCATTTACCCCAGATGAAAGTACTAAGTAAAAGATTTTTTTTGTATATGTGCCAATTAACTATTGCCTCTAACACCTCCAATTTATTTTTAAAAATAATAGAATCAAAAAGAAAACTCAGAATCAAAGTGGAAAACTGTTTTAAGTTAATAGAAAATGCTTTACAAGTTAAAACCATACCTCTCAGAGATTCCTGATACACAGAAAAATCCCAGAGTTCTTTTTTATGTGCAGAGAAAACCCTCCATCATGTGTGTTGACATAACCTTTATCACATGCGTTCAGCCCCTGTGAGGCCTTGTTACACCTTGCCACAAAGGATGATGTCTGGTCAACACTGATTGGGCTTTCTTTTCTAGTACTGAAATTACTGAGCACTAGTGTCTAAGATGAAATTGAACAGAACCTGAAGGAGCTTCTCCAGTATTCGGGAAAAATAAGAAATTGAAAGAAAAAAAATGGAACAACTGTAAATTTAGGCTAAAAGCTCAATTTGACCAGTAAATTTCCAAATTCATGAGCTCAATAAATCAAATTACTGAATACACTGAAATGTTTAGCCTGCCTTTCTTTAGTTGGCCATTCACCAATGAAATTTAAACACAAATAATTAGCCTTGTGCTAGAATTTGAAGTGAAGAAAGTAATCACAATAGAGATGACTATTTATGGACCATATATTGTAGATTATGTTAGATAGGTCACTTTAATATTCACTCTGACCATACAGTGTAGGTATTATCGCCATTTGGAAGAATAAAGATCGTTGAAATATCAAGAACATTGAAATACAGTCAACATTGAAATATCTTAATATTTAGGAAATGAAATCAAATTCAAAGTACTAATGGTCCCTAGCTTACAATGGTTGGGCATAGATAAGTTTGACTTTTTGAGGTTCAAAAGCACATCAATTATATCCATGTTGGTTTTTATTTCCAGTGCAGTGTACAAGGAATAAAGTCTTAAATACCATATCATAAAATAAGCTTTGTGTTAGATGTGTTTGTCCAATTGTACACTAAGTATTCCATAATTTTATTTAAAGTAGCCTATGCAAAGCAACAATGTTACGTAGGTTAGTTGTATTAAATGAATTTCTGGCTTGTGGTACTTTAAGTTTATGATGGATTTACCAGGATGTGACACCATTCTAAATGGAGGTACATGGAATAGATCTCTCTGATTTTAAACTGGTCTAAATTTCTTTTTATTGTTTTATTCTGGCTTTAAATAAAGTGTACATACCTACCTAATAGGTAAAAGATCCTGTAAGAATTTGGTGGTTGTTGACGTAGTTAATGCTACAGTTTGGATCTACGGTGTCCCTGAAGACTCATGTTTTTTTGGATGTAAAGGGATAACTGTGGAACTTGTTTGTTACTGGGAGGTAGGGCCTGGGTGCAAGAGACAGATGCTTGGCTTTGACCTGGGAAGATTGTTTCAAGTTTTTGAGATTGGATCCGGCCCAAGGCAGGGTTTCCAGGTGTGTGTTGTTTACTTGTAGGCCAGGAAGTAAAGGAGGGGCACCCACACTGCCTGATGGGGCTCAACTGGCTTCCTGAAATAATTAAAGGAAGAAGAAAGGTTGTTACAGCTTCTTCCCAGAAAAGTTCTAGCCTTGTGGGAGTTTCCGGACAGCGAAATTCCTCCTTCTGTTGGCTTTTTGTCAGCTGGGGTGAGTAGCTCTTCAGCCTCTGCCTTGTGTTTCCACTGTTGGCGCCGCTTATAAGAAAGGACTGTGTGAAACCTTCTCAAAGCATTGGCTAATATAAATCTTTTCTTCCTTAAGTTGTGAATGTCAGGTTTTTCTCCCAGCCCCCAATAAGTACCAAAGACAACCTATCTCAGTATTTATTATCGGTTATAGATAATAAGCCATTATCTTCACTGGAGTCTTATTGAACCCCTGAATTTGGGAATTATAGGTGCTATGGTTTGGATCTGGAAGCCCCAAAAGCTTCACGTTTTGGATGTAGTGGGGTGGTTGTATAAATCTGTGCTTCTGGGATGTAAGGAGGTAGGGTCTGGCTGGGGGCAGGGTTGGGTACTAGAGGCCTGACCTGGAGGAATTGTGCCTATTTTATGGGATTGTGGGGGCTGACAGGACAAAACTTTTCAGCCAGTTGTTGTTGACTCGAAATAGGGCAGAGGCTTCCACACACGCTGCAGGAACTGGCGGGTAGAAATGAATGAAGAAGGAACAAGAAACGTTACAACTTCTTCCTCCGTGGAACGTGCTAGCCTTGCCTGATTTTCGGGCATACTTTGTGCCTTTTTCTCTTGGCTTTTGTCTGCAATGCCGTAAGTAGTTCTCCAGTCTCTGCCATGTGCCTTCACTGAAGCCGGCTGCCTGCGAATGGCCTCTGGGAGATCATCTGAAACTGTGAGGTGACATAAGCTTTATTTCCCGTCAGTTGTGGATGTCTGGTGTTTAGTCCCAGGGAGAAGTAGGTAACTAAGACAGTAGGTTTTGCTAAATATTTGACTTGGTCTCTGGTCCTTTCCCATCTCATAAAATCTCAGGAAGATTTTTATGAGATGACATAGTAGATATCTATTCCCACCTACCTCTGCTTCATAACTTCTTAAATCTCTGCCTGGTAGGAACATGGCTCATGATAGAACTGCATTTGCTAGCTGTTTATTAACGTATTACTAGTAAACCAGTTTAAGGATACTACTTTATTTTGAGTAAATGGATGTTTCTTTAAAATTATCATGGAAAATAGATTCTTTAAAATAAATGCTAACAAAATTATGTTGTCTTTCCCATAAGATTCTCCCTTTTAAGGAATTTACTGAGAAGCAAGGAAGAAATCCATTATATTGCTGAGTATAGATCTCAGAATTGTTACAGAGATTAAGTGACTTTGTGCTGAATAGTTCTGAAACATGATTAGCACATTGAAAATGCAATATGAGCATTAGCTATGCTTTGTACAGAATGACAAAGGCCACAGGTATGTCATGGAAGAATCAGAAGGACAACTTTTAGGAGCCTAGATGTACCTTAAGCTCACCAATCAGAAGGTGGTGCTTTGTTATGGCAGAGAGGAAAGCGTGATGTCCCTGAGTTCTCTTTTGGTGCTCAGTGTTATGTGGGTTTGGACAATTAAAATCTGTTTTAAAAAACAATTCATTATTATTTTATGAAAATGAGGTCTGAGTCTGCAAAGCACATCGTTTTCAGTTGTGGGATAGGTGGAGGTGGTGTTTCAGAAGCTCGGCAAGGGCATGCAGTGGGGCAAGGGCACAGAGCTGGGAACCCAAAGCAATAGCACCAAGTCCTGCAGCCTCAAGCTTTGCAATGCTTTGTACTGCTTAGTGACTTGTGCTGTTTAATATGTTACAAAGGCTCTGGCCTTCAAAAGTAATGAATTGCAAACATGAATGACAATTGTGAAATTTTATTTTATGATGATTGAGAAGAAAAAGGCTACAAATAACCCATGGCAGACTTTGACCTTGCCGAGAGTTACCCATGTGAAATGAAAAAAAGAAACGTTTTGATTGCTTCAAGAATTCATATGTGGAATATACTTTGTAGAAATTGTGTGCGTATGCCGATTGATTAGGCTTTTGAATTTTTGTCCATGCCCCATAGTAATTTTATATGGATGTTACATCCCATTACAAACATATGTATCTGAAACAGTTATTAATAATTCACTTAAATCCTTTTCATCACCTGTATGACCCCAAGTTTGGACACAACCAAAGTTAATTAAACTTTCTTGCCCCATTATCCACTTAACAACCTTTTCAAAGGGAAAAATAAAACCTGATTAACCAAATTCAAAAGAATAAAAAGATAATTGGTCAGAAGGAAAAAAATTAATGCATTTCAAATTTAAAAAACTTAAGAATTTATATTGAGACTTAGTTAATTTGGGAAGAAATCTTCTCAAAGTGATAAGATTATTAGATAAAGGCTATTTCAAGTTTGGGTCTAAGATTTTATTTTAAAATGTTTTATGAGTAAGCTGGACAAGATGCTATCCGTTATCGTAATTTTTTTTTACAAAAATGAACCAGAATAGTATGTGCATTTTTAAGTTCTCCTCACGCATCCTTGGTACTTGGGGTGCAATTAGTGTCCAGAGACGATGTTTTCAGAACTATTCCCTCAAACAGTGTTAGTAGTCTTGGGGAGGGAGGCTCAAGCTTGGGAAAAGTTAGCGATTGACGTTTTTAGAAATCTTAACATTGAATTTTTTTAGAGATAGAAAATCAAGATGGGAAAAGAATCTGGGATAGGAAGACAGACGACTTGAAAACGAATGAGTGAGAGTTTTCACATGTGCAACAATATTTGCAGCAGAAAATTGACTGCTATGTGTGTTGGTAACTCAAAGTGCCAAGTCTGAACCTAGAAATGGATTCAGGAGTTGAATTAGTCGGCCAGGGCGGCCAGGACAAAATACTGGATACTGAATGGCTTAATAAATTTATTTTCTGAAAGCTCCGGGGTGTAGAAGCTTGAAATCAAGGTGCTGAGGGCAAGCTGATTTCTTGTAGCCTGTCTCTTGGCCTGCAGATGGTCATGTTCTTGCTGTGTCGTTAGATGATCTTCCCTCTGTGCATGGAACATTTTGGGTTCCTCTGTGCTCATGCTACCTTTTCTTTTAAGGAGAACAGTCAGATTAGACTAGGGCCCATGTAATAGGCTCATTTTAATCTTCTTAAAGGCTTTACCTCCAAATATGGCTATAGTATGAGGTACTAGGGAAACACAGGTCCGCCCATAGGAAAATTCATCAGTGAATAAAAATAATAAGTGGGCTTAGACCAAAAAATGTAACCTGGGCACATTAGCAATTTATAAAAGTCTGTGAAGCTATGACAACAAATTAAGGATTGTTAGAGAGATGCACACAGAGCAGAGAAGGGTGCTTGCTATTTCAGGGCTAGCAAGGAGTAACAGGAAACCAGTCCTGTGATGTGGAAACGGGAGGTGGCTGACTATACTGATGAAAAGCAGATTCTGATGAGTGGTGCTGAAAGTTGGATTTTATTGGCTAGTAGAGAAAGACAATAGATTATCACAACCTATTCTAGTCAGGGAAGTAATATTAGTTGTAGCTACTGATACTCTAAATAGAAACTATAAGAGCAGTTTGTAGTCGGATGGGAGATATCTTAGTTTTTATGCTATTGCAAGCTAAAGAAACATAAAATTAGGTTATTTATGCAGTAGACATTTATTTCTCACAGTTCCGGAGGCCAGAGTTTTGAGATAAGAGTGCTAGGTGGTCAGCATCTGATGAAGAGCCCTTCTTGGTTTGCAAATGTTAATCTTCTTTCTGTATTCTCATGCAGAAAAACGTGGAGAAATGGAGGGAGCAAGCTTGTTATGATCAGGCACTGATTCTATCAGGACCCTATTCAAAGCCCTATCTCCAAATATCATCAACTTGGAGGGTAGAAATTCTATATACAAATTTAGGGGAACAAACATTTAATGTGCAACAAGAGTAATTTATTGAGATACAATACTTGAAACTTTGCATACTAATACCATAAACCCAAGTCAAGTCCATGAATACTAAAGGAAAACGCTAGAGCCGTATAGGATTGATAGGAACTTGCATTGAGGAATCAGTCTTCCATAAGGTTTCTCTTTGCTGTTTTTATTAAATGGACCAGTAATCTGAGCTGTAGTGTTATAATTTGGCTTTTACTTTTCTATAAAAGGAATTAAAAGGTAGTTGAGTGAATAGTGACAACTTTGTCTCAAGTATCCTTAAGAATTAGTGTCTAAATATCAAAAAAAGACTTACAATTTGGATCTGGACTGTCCCCCAAAGGCCTCCAGTGTTTGGATGTAATGGGATACCCATGGAGCTATGTGCAGAGGTAGGGCCTGCCTGGAAGGGGTGGATGTTTGCAGTTTGATTTGGAGGGATTGTGTTAAAGTGTTGAAATGGAGAGTCACCTGGGCAGAGCTTTCAGTTGTGTGTTGTTGATTTGTCAGTTACAAAGTGAGGGAGGGAGGGGCACCCCAACTGTCCACTTGAACCCAATAAGGAAAGGAAGAGAACTATTGTTAGTGTTTTCCCTTGGAATGCTGTAGCCTTGTCTGAGTTGGTGGGCATCAACTCCATCTTTCACTTGCCTTGTTGTGTGCTGTGCTTAGAGTAGCTCTCTAGCCTCTGAAATGCGCTTCTCACGGTTGTTGCTGACATGAGTGGACTCTGTGTGACCTTCCAAAAATGTGAAATATCTCCTCCCTTTAATTGTGCATACTCTGTCAGAGCAATGAGAAAGTCACAGAGACTAAGAAGGCAAGTGAGTGACAAGCGGCAGCTTCATCTCCGTCAAGTGTCTTTAAGGGTTAGAGTCTAAACATCAAGAAAATTCTTTTTGTTGAGGGTGATTTGATAAAAGACTTCCAGTAACAGGCTTAGTGGCGGGTTTGGTCATATAGGAGCAAACAGGTCAATAGGGAGCTCAGCTACAAATGGATATGGTTGTTGGCATAGTGGTCCAACTGCCAATAGTCATGATGATAGTGATTTTGCTCAGGCAGCTGTTGCAACTTATATTACAGCCCCTGAGTATACTTAATAATCAAATACCTTTTTCACCATGTATTCTCAAGTTTTAAATTCTGTATTAGTGTTAGTTTCAGCATACCTGATGTTTAAAGCTATTAAAATTTACATTGTTATCAGGGCAAAAACTCACTCCTGCTATTTAAAGTATTATTATTTTGTATTTAATTCTAGGCATTGTAAAAGCTAGACAGATTCCTGTGAACAACTTAGAAATAACAATTATTTTTGTTTTCTTTTTATTTTAAAAATGTGGCTACTGGAATTTTTAAAAAATGACTAATTTGTTTTCAAAAAGTAACAGTGCGTGATTGATAAGTTGTCAAGGTTTTTCTAATTTTACTTTATGCCCTTGTAATTTTTAGAGGAAATCAAGAGATACATTTTATTTATTTATTTAGTATTTATTTATTTTTGAGACAGGGTCTCGCTCTGCAGTTGAGGCAGATACTGAACTCACTACATAGCCCAAATTGGCCACAAACACGTAGCAGTCCTCTTGCTTCAGCATCCCCAGGACTCGAAATAGAGGTGTGCACCACCCTGCCTGGCTTCCTGTGGTTCTGGGGAATTAAACTCAAGGCCTGCGTGTTTGCAAAGCAAGGGATATAACCACTGTTATTCCTCCAGCCCTAACAGATACGTTACAAATGTTAAAATGTCCCTAGTGAGCATGAGCTTACACCTACTGGGGAGCTATTTTAAATGTAATTATAACTTAAAGCAGGGGTGGAAGAATGGCACAGACATTAAAGTGCTTGCCTTGCAAGCCTAAGGCCCTGAGTTCAAAACCCAGTGCAACATCCTGGGGGCTCATGCCTGTAATTTCAGTACGTGGGAGGCTGAGGCAGTTGGATTTTCCTGATTTGAAGGCTACACTGTTGAGTTCAGGGCCAGCCTGGGCTGCAGAGAGAGAGAGAGAGAGAGAGAGAGAGAGAGAGAGAGAGAGAGAATTGCTTTATTATAAAGTGGATATATTGATACATAGTATCCACTGTGACTTCTCACAGAAAAATATATCTGCAAAAGTTGTTGCTGTTTCTTTTTTGTACCAAACAGTTCAATATATTAACTCAAAAGGAGGAAAAAAATCAGTCCTATTTGAACATAGGCTGTTGTTTCATAAGACTTACTCATAGAAGCATATGAACCCTTTCAAGACAGTGAGATTCCCTTGATGGTGCATTGCATATCCAAGGGTCAGGTACAGGATTGTGTAGAAAGTCCTGTGACCATTTCTGTTTGTGGGAGGATTTTTGGAAATGTACAGTGAAAAGTTTGGAGTCTGAGGAAGCAGAGTGAGGTCAAGAGAGTTCAGGTAGGGATTATAGAGTCGTGGCTACCTACAAACCATCCTTGTGCCCTAGAAGCAGTCTGTAGGGGACAAGGATAGAAACCAGCAGAAATGAACTGTTGGTCTCCAGACTGAGTAATCATCTTCGTGTACCTTGGGATATGTTTATGGCTGTGTCTCTGTCTTTGAAAATACTTTCCAGTGTGGAAAAATGAAAGTTCTTGCTCACAGTTTACTTTCTCAGTCCTTAGGTTAAGACTCAAATCAGAGAGTGTCATTTTAGCCTGATGTGTGTTTTATTTATGGATATTCCATTAAGGCTTTATTAATAAGGAGTAAATGGTAATTTTCTACTCCAATTAGTTCTGTCTCTATGGGAGGAAATTGATTTTCCTCATCTTAATGTGTGAAACTCCACAGTGTCCTGTTTTCTGTGGCTCCCAGCGGGGAGTGTGTACATTTGGAGACCAACATTTAAGACTTGCTTAGCTTTTAAGAGAACATGAGAAAGATACAGGCAGCTTCTTAATTTACACTGGGGTTGAAATATGGTACGTCAAAATACACATTGGACACATCTAGCCTATCAGATATTATAGGTCAGCAGCGCAGCACCTTGTACGATAGTGTTGTTAACCTTTGTGGTCATGTGATTTAGACGCTTGTGGTTGCTGCCCAGCATCAGACCACTTGTACTAGAAATAGATCTAAATTTATAATTCAGTTAGCCAGGTGTGGTGGCATATACCTGGAATCCCAGCAGTCGGGAGACAGAGGCAGAAGGATTACTGTGCGTTCAAGGCCCATCTAGGCTGCATAGTGTGTTCATTACCAGCCTCAACTACAGAGTGAGACCTTGTTTCAAAAAAAATTCAAAATTTAAAGCAAGACACAGTGACACACATCCATAATCTCACACTTTGGGAAGCTAAGGAAGGAAAATTCCACAGTCAAGTGCTACCTGGGACACTTAACAAGACTCTGTGCCGAAATTTAAAAATACAATTAATGAAAGGGGTAATAGATGCATCTTAGCAGCACAGAACACCTGGGTTTGATCCCCAGTATAACAGGCATACACCACACACATACAGATACACATAGGCACAAAACAGGACACACACACACATTGAAAAATCAAGGAACAATGTCTGATGCATGCGTGTCACTTTTATACCATGATAATGTCAAAAAAATTAAGTGAAACCATTGTAGGCCAGGGTCTGTTTGTATATACTCTTTGAGCATTAGATTGTTTTTAGCTAGAAGGTCTACATATTTATTTAGCTATAATAGGGATTGAGCCACCAGCCCTAACATGGACATGCAACTCATCCCCATTCCTTTTGTACTTTTCATTTTGAGACAGGGTTCTGGTAAGTTGCTAAATCGCTTGGGCTGGGCTCAAACTTGCGGTTCTCCTGCCTCAGCCTCTCAGGGAAATGGGAATAACATATATGTATTGCCAGGCCCAGATTGAAGCCTTATCTTGAGGTATTATTATTTTTATTAATCTAAATTTCAAACTCTAGATACAATGATACATGATACTGGCTACTTTTATTAAGCGTATTTGTCACTTCCTGAGAATTTTGTTGTGAAAGAATTTTCTAGCAAAGTGCAGAAGAGTTCAGAGCAAATACCCATCAACCCACCATGTAGAGTTTAACAATATTTTGCTTTACCACGTGCACAGTTCTGTCAGATCTGAATAATTCTTGGTCTGTCACTTGCATTCATATTTCTCTATCCTTGTATTCATCTAGAAAACCATCTTATTTTTGATACCTTTCGAAGAAAATTGAGAGTCAGTTTACCATTCCTAAGTATTTCATTTTACATATCATTGGATAGATTATTGACAGCTTTTACTTTTTTTTTTTTTTTCAGACAGGGTCTCACTTCCTAGCCCAGCCTGGTTCTGAACTCACTGTGTAGCCCGCACTGGTCGTAGACACAGGACGATCTGAATGCCTCAGCCTTCTGAGTGCTGGAATTACTGGCGTGCGCCACCACACCCAGCTTTATGTGGTGCTGGGGAATCAAACTGAGGAATGAACCTCTGTGCCATTCCTCCAGCCCTTTTTAGCAGGTTTTAAAGATTTACAAATAAGAATATTTAAGCTCATTATCAAGTATACTTTTAGCCAGAGAACAAACAAAATCGTCGCAAGAATGTCTGCTATGTTTGTGAAAGAACTTCTGTTAGAATTGAGAAGCCTGTGTGTTTCCTGGCCCCATGGAGGGTGGAGTCAATCTTACAGTTCAGTTTTATTCCTCCTCTTCTCCCTGTGGGTTGTTTTTCTGTACTGCTACATTTCTGCTTTCCCTTGTTCTTTTAACTTATCTTTCATGGAAAATGCCTCTTATCTGCTAAAAAGGATTACAGAGTTAAAGCATTGATGTTGTTCCTGGTTTATTGATTTCAGTCTAATACAGAGACATTAAAAGGCAGGGAGTCATGTTGTGTTTTCCATTACACGAAGGGGTGGATTTGACTTGTGTAGAGGGGAGGATAGGAATGAAGGGGCAGGGAATCAGCCTGTTTCACTGATGCTTGCCTGGCTGCCGCAGATCAGATCTGGAGCTATAAGAAAAGCTCCTGGGCCCTGCTCTGAATCCCAGAGCATCTGGGTTTCTGTCTGGTCTGGTAGGGGGCCTAGGACTCCATGTATTTTTAAAAAGCTCCCGTGGTTATTTCAATATAGAGCAGATTTTGGGGAAAATGGAGATAAGAACATTGGTCACATGGTCCTGGTTGTTTATCCTCCTATTGTGAAGAGAGAACACAGGGAAGAAGATAAAACCTTAGGGGACTGTTACTCAACTTCTGTATGACCCAAATGAATGCGGACTGATAGGCACCTTGTGACCCCCCCCCCCCCCGCCCCCCCAACACCATAGTTCCTGAGAAACAGTGGCCCGGAGCAGCAACCTCCCTAACCCTTCCCCCAAACTCTGAGAGAAACAAATTTCAGTCAACTTGGGGATCCCGCAGCCCTCCTTGTTCCATGACCCAGGTGTGTATTCCAGAGGCAACAACCTTTCCCTTCCAGCCTTATTAAGGCCCTTCAGATCTGTTGGCTTTGCATTAGATGGCCCCTTTAACACTATAGGCCTCTGTTTTTCTTATCTTTGAAACTAAGGAGTAGCCAGACATTACCTAGTGTTTGTTCTGAATTCAGGCGCTTAAATCGTCCTTGACGAAGATGCTTGGGGACCCCTGTCTGGGAATGAGGAAAGAAAGATGGGAAACAGTAGAGGTGTGGTTCTGATTGCCTGAGTTCACGGGGCGGGGCGGCGGGGCATTGTACACATTATTTAATTGTTGTTTCTTTGTAAGAAGAGTTAGTAATAATCCTCATCTCCTAAAGCAGCTGTGAGATTTAAGCGTCCAGTAGGTGCGTGACACATACTAAACACGGAGACGTTCTGCTGCTTTCTGAGCTTGTTCTGCTCACCGTTGTACATGGATGGCAGTGATGAGGGCAGAGGCTAGGAAAGGAGAAGGGGCCTCGCGCGACTCCCCTCTGCTAGGAGTAACCGCAGACGGGGCTCTATTCTCCCTTGATCTTTAGCCCACTGTGATCCTTGGCAAACCACTTAGCATCTCGGGGACTTCATTCCTTGGACTGAGAAATAACAGAGTTTCTACTTTTAAAAGTTAGTTTCATTCTCATACATTTTTTTGTGATTTTTATGGCCTTTTCTGAATAATGAATGCTGTGACTTTTAAGGCTGATGATATATTTTTTGTTCTTGATTTTTAAGTCAGCTTGAAGCTGGTTTGGGGACTTAACTGAAAAACTGTCAAAGTCCTTGGCAGAGCAGTCATCAAAGGTACATCCTACAGGGTAGCACAGGGTTAACTTTTTTTTTTTTCCAATTTTATTGATCATGTATACGTGCAAATTTTAAGGTTTACAATGGAGTTGAGCCTTTTATGCACATATGTATCTTGTCAAGGTGACAAGGGCTTTCCCGCTCTCCTTTTGTCCTTCCCCCTCCCCTCCCCTCCCACCCTCCTCCCCTACTGGCCCCCTTGTTTCACTTTGTTTTGCGTTTTAAGTTCCATAGGAGTTGTGATTGATCTGGGTCTCTCATATCAGAGAGACCATCCGGTGTTTCACCTTCTGCTTGTGACTCACTTCACTAAGCATGATGGTCTCAAGTTTCTTCCATTTGCCTGTAAAAGCCTCCACATTGTTGGGGTAACTCCTAAGGCCAGAGCTCTTCACTTAATGCTAGGCTGGTGCCAGACTAAAATAATTTTAAAACAAAGAACATAGCATTTTTATTTTGCATTGAACTCTGAAAATTATATACCTAGTCCTGAGTCTTTTCGTAAACATTTCTCTTTATTCTAGCTATCGGTGTTTGCATTTATATTACAGTATTCGTATTTCTCATTCCATCTGGTTTCTCTTTCTCTTCTCTCTCTCTCTCTCTCTCTCTCTCTCTCTCTCTCTCTGTGTGTGTGTGTGTGTGTGTGTGTGTGTGTGAGAGAGAGAGAGAGAGAGAGACACTGTGTGTGAATTACTATGTTTGGTTAACTGCAGAGAATGGATAAAGGCAGTGATTCTTCTGTGAAGATTTGCCTTCCCAAACTTCAAGTAATGTGTTTCTCTTTATGCCAGAGCTAATAGTATTTTTGTTTTTGTCATGCGCATTGGTAATGAATTCTGTACTATCTTGAATCGCTGTCTAACTTTGCCATGTGGACATTGTTACTTTTTAGGTCATTACAACTTCTTCGGGCTTCCTTAGCCACACTAGTGCTTATCTTTATGGATAATGATCCTGATGGCCTCCCCAAAAAGTGACTTAATTTGAATTAATTTACTTAAAAGTGGAAAGCAATAAAGGAGAGAAATTCCACTCATGAGAAGGAAAATTACTCCAGAGAATGGCTAGGGGATAATTTTTGATGATTGCTCAAATTTCATTCCTCAATAGTAGTGCAGTAGGTTTGTTGGTTTTGTGTGTGTGTGTGTGTGTGTGTGTGTGTGTGTGTGTGTGTCCCTGAAGACTTTCCCCTTAAAAAATAAACAGTGGAGCATGCCTGTGATCCCAGCGACCTAGGATACTGATGAAAGAGCTTGCCTGGACAATTCAGTGAGACCCTGTTCCAAAAATAAGTAAATAAAAGAACTGAGGTTGTAGTTCAGTGATCGAGTGCTCTGGTTTCACTCTCTACACCATCAATCAATCAATGAATCAATATTTTGTTTATGGGGGTTATAGACATTCCTGTTTATTGTATGAGAAAATTTTACATTGATTATGTATGAAATTTTAAAATAACATACTTAGCATTTGTTTACTTCACAGGATTATTTTTAGAAAATATTTTCCCAAACCCAATTTTTAACGGGGAATTAATAATTTGTTTTGTGCTCTACAGATGACTTAACATCTGTCTTCTTAGGAAAGAGGCGGCTACTTCCCATCCGGGGTGTTGTAGTGTCACGTGATATACATCAATAGCATCTGCAGACTGCACTGTGTACTTTTGACAAAATAAAAGCAAAAAGAACAAAACAACTTATGATTACTAGGAAAGTGGTCTTAACCTTGCAAATCCCTTGAAAATGTCTCTCCAGGACTCTAGATTGTCCCTGGCCCACACATTGAGAAGCGCTCTGGTAGAGTAACATTTCGCTGCCTTCTTATATTTCAAAATCGAGATGCTATATATCGTGCCACACTGATATCTTCATGCCTTTGGCTGGGATGGTGAACTCTTGTGTGAGTGTTAAAAAATAGAGTTTTATATCTTCACATTTGCTAACCTCAGTTTTCCACTGCTGTACTGGTGTAGAAAAGCATCAAAGAATCTGAGAGTGAGTGAAGATTCTTTTCTTTCCAAGCATGTTTTCAGGAATGAGCAGAAACAGAGGAGCCAACTTGTGGCTCACTCATCTCAGCTTTGAGCCATCTCCCTCTCGATCGAATATTAAGTTTCTTAAATTTGACTGGAACTGATGACAGAGGCTTAGAATTTCAACTTTCTGGAAGATTGAAGCAAGATACTCAAGTTCAAGGCCAGCCTGGCTACTTTAGTGACTTAATAAGGCTCCATCTCAAAATGAAAATCAAAAAAAAAAAAAAAAAGAACTAGGGAAAAATTAAGTTCCTCATTAAGTCTATTAAATATGAATTAAAGTTTTAGTGGAAACAGGAAATCATTGAGATAATTACTGCAGTCCATACCTGAGTCATTCCAGGTGTGATACTGTGTACATTTTAATGCATGCCTCACTTGCTGTAGTTTGAAACTATGTGTCACACACTCGGTTTCAACTCATTAGTATTGGCAGTTTGCAGGAGTAAATTTTGAAGTGCCAGAGTTCAGATCGATTATGCAGAATGTTGTGGCAGGCTTGTATTATAAAATGTAGTTAACTTTTCAGCCTTTTTGCTGCTAAAATAAGGTTTTATACTTCTTTTTAGTTATATACTTCTTGTGTTTTGATTGTTATCTTGATAGCTAAATTTATAAGGTCTGGCCTAAGTGAACATTTGGAACAAAATGTTTCCACCAGTTACAGAAAAAAGACGTAACAGTTTTCAGACATGAGTATTTTTTGTCTTTGAGAACTTGTCTTGATGTAAGCTTTAGGTATGTTGGCTTTAGAAGACACATGGGCAGGTGGAGGTTTAGTTTTGGCCGTACACATCCATTCGAAGCATCTGTCTATGGTATTACCGTGGTCTTTTGCCGTAACTATCCAGCTCTGTTACTTAGGAAGAGCTAAGTTCTTCTAAATACTGTCTTTCCTTACCTGAAGAGACTGTCACCTGGACCCCAAAGGGTGAGTTTTAGAGAACATGGTAGCACAGAAGGGTGAGATTTACTTTGAGTCTGTTTTTTTTATTGGTTATGACTTTGGGAAAATTAATCTCTGAATATCAGCTTCTATGAAGACACTACATTTGAGTCATAAAAGAAGTAATGTGAAGGATTAAATGGTAGAATGTTGAGACTTTGTAAGTTGCCTGTTTGGTTTACTATTTAATAGTCACGAAGAAAATAACTTGACCGCAGCCACTTCCTTTGGGACTAGAAAAAGGGCAGATCAGAGAGATTGTTATTCTGTAGAATCAATAACTTTTGACAACTAGTTGGATACAGGAGGTAGAGGAAGCGAGTCTTAGACGTGCATAAGTTGCTACAGATCTTAGCTGATCACATTTGCTGAGGAGTTAAAAAGAAGTGAGAATCGGGGGATTGGCAGGTGATGGGTGTTACTTGGTTCACGTGGAGTTTATAGTAATAATGAAGGGGAAAATAAAACTAGTCCAGATGGAAACATGTGGCTTGAGTTCAGTGTATCTTGGCATAGAGCTCAGGAGATTTTGAGAGAACTTTCTGTGTGCTAGATAAAGTCACGAGTGTGGATAGTCACCTAGGGAAAACTGAGAATGAGAGATCAGGGATTGAAGGAAGGCAGGAAACATCAGCTACTGCTCCTTGAGCAGAAGAAAAGATATTTAGAAACCTCTGGCTCTTTGTTCAGGAAAGCCACAGTACTCAGGAATTTTAAGAACCTCTAATTGATGCAAAATAACCTTCAGTATGGGGACTATTTGGAAAGAGAATTAAACACAGTAGCAAAACTGAGCCCACACATTGGTGTCCTTGGCCTGAGCAAATGTGCTCAGAGACCTGTGGGGATATAAAGGCCGAGATGAGCTCCCTGGGGATCAGCGTCCATGTGTAGTGCAGTATTTTCCACTCCTCCCTGTTTCTTCAAGGAAGAAAACTGAGCTTTGAGTGCCAGCAGTAGTGCAAGCCCGGGCCTCTGCTTCAGGACAGGGGAGCAACAGCTTAGAGATTGTCACAGGGGATCGTTTCCAAGAGACAGTTGACAGGAATCTGCTGCCTCAGCCACATCTCCCTAAGCAGCCTGACATAGGAGTCTCTTTGGTGTTTAGATGGCCCCATTCTGTTTTTCTTCCTCGTTTCCTGCTTTCACTATCTTTATGCTTCCGCCTTCTTTCTCATTTAAGTGTTTTTTCATTTGCCTATTTGACCTTATATTTTCAAGTTATCCAAGATCATTCTTTGAATTCTTGGACTTACAGACCTCTGATTTTTCCAAATACTAGGCAGAGTACAAATTGGAATGTTCAGAAAAAATTTTTGAGGTAGGGTCTCATTGTGTAGTCTAGGCTGCCCCTGAATTCACAGTGTAGCACAATCTCGCCTCCTCCCCTGCAGTCCTCCTACCTCAGCCTCCGGAGTACTGGGATTATAGGTGTGTGACTCTGTGCCCGGTTGATGTGGTGCTGGGGAATCTCAACCCAGGGCCTTGCAGTTGCTAAGCAAGCACCCAAACTGCTGAGCTATCCCCCAGTCCTGCTTTGTTTTTTGGTCAAGCCAAAAGTGACTTCATTATTTTCATCAGTAAATTGATTTAATTAATGGATCAGTTTATTTGATGATGCCAGTTCTTCATACATTTATTTTTCTTGAATTTCTTCAGTTTTTAATTTTTTTCATTGTAAACTATCAAGACTCATTTTCAAAATAAAGTGGAGGTTATAATAAATAACACTTCATATATGTGTACTACTCTTATTAATAAAGAAGCTAGTATTTCTTGCCCTTTAGCTATGTCTGAGGCCCTGAATTCTCCCATCCTTCCAACCGCAGTGAAATAGGTTCTGCCGCCATCCTAGTTTTCATGACGAGGGGCCTGGAGTGTGGAATGCTGGGTGTTTATCCAGGGTCAGGCAGCTCCTAGGCAGATGACCTGGCCTTGGGGTCGGTGCAGCCCAGTTCCAGAACCCCAAATCTTACCCTTGCTCTCTGGTGATTGTTTTGGAGCAGTCCTGCTTAACCTGAACCAACAGGGTTTCTGCTCAGAGAGTCCTCAGAGGCCCAAAGCTGGTGTGAGCACGCACACTCGCGCACCCCTCTCTCTCACCCCGTGCCTTCTTTTGCCCAGACTTCCTTTGTTGCATACTTTGCCATAACCTTGCAGAGAAATAGTGTTACAGATCATTATGTGTATTTTATATGAGCTGTCCTGATTTGTATATGAAATATACTTGTTAGGTGTGGAGGAAGAGCAGATGCACTTTGTTTTTAGAGCTGGATAGTTTTGAGCCTTTGAGACAGCCATTTACTGGAAGCTGTTGCGTTAACCAGTATTGATGGGTACAGTAAATGTTAGGAAAATACCAATTCACATTAATCATGATCTTCTAGTTGTCCCAGAGGTTGAATATATTTGGCAGCTGATTCAAGCACATCGACCCTTAAAGAGCCTCATGAAAGATTAATTTGCAAAGCAGCTATCTTCTAAGTGGTTTTGTGGAAATAACTTGGAAACAAGTCTTAAACCTCAGGCCAGATAAGAGATTTTAAAATTTTATTTTAAAACCTGAAAGGCTGTTGAGGGAACAGGATGTGGATAATAAAGCAGACTTTTATCAGCCCATCTTCACACAGGTTTTTGTAAGACAACTGTGTGTTTGTTGAAAAGTAAATACCTTTTCCCCACTATTGAACAAAACGTCCTAAAGATTAAAAAGAGAAACAAGTTAGATATATCGCCTCACTTTGCACTTGCACCAGTTCATATTTAATAAATGATCATTATGATGTAAATAAGTTTAGAGATATTCTCGCTAGTCACTAGGGAAGATTATTTGTAACAGCGATTATGCACTTACTAATTTATCACACTAGCTTGTATAATGTGTCATGATGTTTTTAAACAAAACTTTTTTTGAAAAAATAATTATTAATTTCACATCACAAATTGAGAGGGTAGTAACTCCTTCCAATAATGTTTTAAAAAAATCAATGTGCTGAGTGTACCTTTTAGTTTCAAAAAAAATGGAATTACAGTCGTACCTTATGTATAGTATGTATTTTTGTAAACGTTAAGATGTTTCTGGAACGCGTGTCTTCCTACTGGTAGCAAATATACAGTTACGGCCGTATGTTGTTTTTGTGTTTTCTAAGTAAATACTCTGATTGCCTAAATTTCTATATTGTATTTTTCATGGCACTGAATTTTTTGAATATACGGATGGAAAGGAAAACAAGTGTGAGGCAGATGATACTATCTTCATTTAACAAGTGAGGACAGCTCAGGAGATGAGGTAATGGGGCTGTGGTCCGTGTCAGGCAGTGGCAAAGAATTTGTTTGTGTCTGGCACTGGACACTAAACCCCGGGAATACTGAGCTACAACTCCAGCTCCTTTTAAAGTGTATTTTGAGACAAAGTCTCATGAAGTTTCCAGGCCAACTTCAAACTGCAGGCCTTCTTCCAGCCTCCAAGTAGCTGGAATTTCAGGTAGTCTACTAACATGCCAACACGGGTCTCTTTTAAGAATGAGACTCTTGCGCAGCCCCTCCTTAGCAGCTTTTGGTATTTAACATGATACAAGTCTTTGCTTTGACTAAAGAATAAAAACACTTAAAAACCTTTTTATCCTTTTTGCACTCAAGCATACCATTGCTTAGTCTGTTTTTTTTTAAAGGTAAAATAAGCAACCAATATAAGTGCTGTGAGCAATTTAGAAGTCAAGATTTGTTTACACTAAACAACAATAAAAACAACCACCTGCTATTTCCTGGTCAACCTGGCTTCCTTTTGCCTTTGACCCATTTTTCTGTCCGGGTTGGAGCGCTTCCTGGGATTCAGCATTTGTGCTTCCCTGTGAAGCTTTCCCTCTGCATCCTATTGTTGATATGAAAACATTTGGTGTGTCATATATAGCACCACCCCGTTGGCAGCCAGCTCTTTGTCCCCAGAAGAGTTCCCTTGTGTGCCTGGTGGCAACATGCCATTTTCCCAGTATTGCCACGTTCTCTCTGTAGTCCCCTGGACTGGTGTTGGAGCTTGAAGGACAGCTGTCCTGGCTACCATCTGATTTCATAAGGACTGTTGATCTCATGTCATTCTTGCTTGATCTGTGCCATTGTACTCAACAGCCTGGAGGTTCAAATTTTTGTGAGCTGTTATTTTATCTGGAATCATGCAGGGTATTTACTTGTCAAGAAAGTCAGCATTTCCACGAATAGAGAACAGACTCTTGCATTGCCCAGAAGAGGTTCTGATTCATACAGAATGGTTCAACACCAGCCATGTCACTTGCGGTTCAGTTACCACCAACTGAGGTGATTGTCTTGTGTGAAAAGGGTGCTGTGTTACTCAGGAGCAAGGCATACTTAGCCTTTTTTTTTGAATTTGACTTTGGTCCCTCTAGGGTCAATCTATAGAAGAAGGAAGTCATTCTGATCAGATGCTGTGGCAGACTTAGCATACTTCCCACAGAGAGCCATTCACTCTTGTTCTGTCAAAATCACAAGGGACCCTGCTGTGATGTCACAGGGCATAGCTGTAAGGACATTTCAGGACATGTGAACTCAAGGAAAAGTGAGCTAAATCCCTAGAAATCTATAGTTTTGATTTTGTAAGTCCCTAAGCTCTGCTGGTGGCAATTTTCAGGAAGAAAAGCTTTAAGAGACCTCCAACCCTAAGTGATAAATGACTTTTTGATCTTTCCAAAATAGAATACTTTTAAGTATAAATTTTAAGACCTTATGGCTGTGACACACTTGAGCAGTCACCTGGTCTTGTCTCGGTAATTATAAGGACCGTAATAAACCTGAGGCCATGTGAGGACCTAACCTGCCTGAGGTATATGCACGTTATTGGAGTCCCCCCATATTCCAGGTCCAGTGATAAAATTACCAACTATGAATTTTGTTGCTCCGAAACAGATGATTGTTGGCTTTGAAAAATCTGTGAGCTTCTAAATACCTGGAGGGTCCATGTATTATCCTAGAGAGAAAGCCGTCTTGTCAAAATATTTTGACTGTTATGGTTTTAGTGGTAAAACTACTAAATCCATTTTGATAGGTGTCACTAAATGTTCAACGTGACCAAGTCCTCTTGTCGGATCCTGTGTTCGCTGGACCGCACTGTCTGTATAATTTGTCCTGTCATGTTGGTCTAGCCAGAGGAAGGCGGCGTGCTGACAGTGCTAACGGAAGCATTTTGGTCTGTGTAATACCTCAGTTATTCATTGTACATTAAATATATTATCATATGACTTGTTTTATTTTTATGAGGCATTCTAAAGAAAGAGTGCATTTCTTACAGAAAATTCTTTTGTATTCAGAACTTACATAGTCAAGGCATTTTCTTCTTGTAAAGAATATAAATGCCCTTCAGTGGCTCCATTGCGATAATTAGAAAACTCTCAGCAAACTTTGTTTAAAATGGCTATTTGTCAGAAAATGTTTTGGTATCTTACTTAAGTGAATATTTGAGTCAGATCCAGATCATGAAAATCATACCACAAGCCTTCTGAAGATCATGCAACTTGTTTCAAGCTATTGACTAGATAGCTGGGTATTTTTGAGGTATTTCTATGCAAATTCATAAAGGTGTATAGTTCTGTCGTACAGTCAATAATAAAGGTGCCCTTAAGCATCTACTGAGATGTTACTGTAATTATTTTCTTTTTGAAAGTTCTCTTGTACAGATTTTACCATTTTAGATACCTTTGGTTCAACAACCGATTGGTACAGGAAGAGGCAAGGGAAAGCAGTTAAAATTCACTGCGACATTTCATTTTTACTGAAACTATTAATACACTTATAATAGATAGGGACTGTGTATTGTAACTTCCTGTGAGGTTTAGTGAACTTGCATAGAAGTGGCCTATTTTCCATTAGTTGGGTAACAGGAGAAGCTTTGAAGTTGAAAAGATTATAGAACATACAGTACAGGACTGATTTCAAAAATGGAAAATCCAGGTTGTAGGATCCAGCATCTTAGGAAAAAAAATAACTTTTTAAAAAGATTTTCACTTCTATCTTAGAGGGGGTGGTTAAACCATAAAATACTATTTGTCCCAGTTCTGTAGAATGAAAATTGAGGTGAGGGTGCCAGCATTATCGGCTTCTGATGAGATCTTCTCTCCTGGCTTAGTGACAGCCACCTCCAGGCTGTGTTTTCCCATGACTGTTTTCCTCCTCTCTTACAAGGTGATAAACTCTATCAGAGTAGAATCTGCCTTTATTACCTCATTTAACCTTAATTACCTCCTGAAAGCCTTTTATCCAAATAGAGTTAGCCACATCTGTTAGGATAGGTGAGGGGTCAATCCAGAGCAATTCTTGGCTGTGTAAAGTACCAGCTCTAGCTGTTAGCCTCTTTGTTCTTTAGAACTAATTAGAGAAACTCTTTGCCTGATCCAGTACAGACTCTTCTTACTGGCCCTCAGACTCTTCCGAAAGACTGCAGGTACCTTTTTTCCTACCTTTGCTCCAGTACAACCTGCAGTGCTGATGTTGCACTCCATGCCGCTCAGCGCCTGTCCATCATTATTCAGGTCCATTTTAGATGTCACGTCCCTCCTAATTATTTTCCTGATCATCAGCTGTGCAATGTAACATCACTGTACTTTTTAACTCTTGCACTACATTTTTTCTACACTGAACAATGAATTCTTTATTTTTTCCCCCATCTTCTTCGATCAGTGTTTGAAAACTTGAGTGCATTGTGAAGTCATTTGCTTTGGAAACCTATTTGACTTAAGCTTTGTGTGGCCGAAGTTTATCTTTTGTCGTCTCTGATGCCCAGATAGTATACACCTAAGCCACCTGATATATTTTACTGGCTTAAATTCAAAGTGTTAGAGTTTTACCTGTATTCTTATGATTTTATAGTAAAACTAGTTCTTTCAAAATTCTTTCTTAATTGAATTATATATTTAATTACAGAAATCAGAACTCTTGATCTCTGATGCAGCCAGTATTTCTTTGATCAACCACATATATCAAATGTAGCATGTATTTCTGCTAATAACTGTGAAGTTTAGATTTAACATATCTGTTTTGTTCTTGTTTATTTTGTTTAAATCTGCAAATACAGGGTTCAGAATGCTCCCTTTGAAGGATAAATGTCTGTGTGATAATTATAGGGTAGAGTGGGATAAGTGGCAGTGCGGATTCACATAAAAATAGGCCTCAAATGACATCTTGACAGTTTTATATAATATACATTATTTATATATAAAATATATTGCATATATTATGTATAATACATTTACACACTTAAAGAGATATCACTACAATTGTAGTTCTAATTTTTCTAAGAACTTCCTAAGGAAATTTTGATATATTTGATTTTATGCCAGCTATCACATTCCTATTATTTAATCATGTTTATTTGTATAGTACCATTGTTTGTATCAAAAATGTCAGCCCAGAGTCTCTTGCTTTTAGATTGTTTATCCGGATGGGCTGGGCTCAACAGTGGATTCACTGGACCCTGGATCATGGACTGAATCCTCTGAAATTGTAAGACAAAATAAGCCACTTATTAAATGTTGGGTGTCAGGTCTTTTGTCTCAGCCACAGGAAAGCTCATCAATACATAAGGGTCTTTTATTTAGCAACTAGAAATAGGGAGCCCATGACTCTATTTATAAGAATAGGACTGCTTGACCTAACCAGTGTTGAGGAAAAATTTGATGAAATACAGAAACAGTTTTATAGAATAAGATATTAAAGAACATTTGCATCATGATTTAGAATCTATATATAATATAATTTTGTTTTTTTCTTCTTTGGAGAAGATGAGAATTCCTAAATTTTGTTTTAATTTGGTCATGTAATGTAATTTTTTTTCTCTTGCCTTTTTTCTTTGAAGCCCCAGAATGCACATTTTCTATGATCTATTAAGATCTATCTAAAAAAAATCAGATACAACAGAACTGTCTCCTAAAATGCTAAATGCAATAATACTCTTTGTAAATCAGCCACAACAAAGATGCTCTATTCAGTTATTCTTCGTTTTTTTTTTCATAGTGTTAGTTTTCTTAACATAACTGGTCTGCTCATTAAACATGAGGAATGAGTGTAAAAAATGAGCTAGATAAGGATTTAATTCACAAACAAAGTTCCTTGTGCTAAATAAGTCTTTCATAAATACTGATGGCTTAAATTTTTCAGCCATGTGTGTCAACTGTACACTCTAAATAAGCACATTTTTTTCAGAATTTACTGCATAGGTTAATTCTACTGTAATTAATGTTCTTTAAAATATGAACTATAAACTGTTAAATGAATGTTATTAATTTTTCCTCTCTGTATTTGGCAGTGTGATACAGTCTCTCTGCCATGAAGCCCATGCACTTCGTTCTTTTTTGAATACCTTCATTTTGATATGTCGTCTTCCTCAGCATTCTTGTGAATCTTTGGGCTTCTTGTAACAGGAATCTTTTAAATACTGAACTCCAGTCCTTTTTGACCCTGAGCAACAGTTACCTCGTTTGATTCTGGGCTCTGCGCCTTGTGGCTGCCCTGACTTTTCTCAGGATTTAGCCGGCACCTGGGTCCTAGACTTTTCTCTTGCCTTGCTGAGGATTCTCAGATTTCCCATGGTAAGTCTTACTCAGGGAGCCTCTTGACTGGCCTGGTTTCATCTGTGGTGCTGATGTGAAATGGATCCACACGCCTTTTGTGCAAGCCTCAGATATTCATCGTGATCCAGCCTGGAACTTGAGTTTCACGCCCCTTGACAATTTTCTGTCACTTGGACTCAGGTCACTTAGGAACAAGAAGTCTGTCAGCCTTGCTGGGGACCCATCATGGGCTAGCTGCCTTTGCTCGCCTCTGTGGTCGCTTCCACAATGGGCAGCTTAGCCTCGTGCACTGAGGTAAATGGGTACGCGAGATCACACGGCTAGCTTGGGACTGGAGCTCAGTCTTTCTGCATTTAGAGTGAAATTGGGCCCCGTATGTGGAACAGCCAGCACAGGTTCATCGGTTTGGTTGCTTATCTGTTGCCAGCCGATCTGTTAGATCTGCACCTACCTTGGGACAGTCATGCGTGTTGTCATGCGTGAGGTCCCCATTGGGGAGGTCGTTACCATCATTGCCTTGTGACGTTTCAAGCTTGTATCTCCAGCTTCACATTAACTTTTAGTCTAGAACTATGTGAATTCCAGTAAGCTACTCTACTTAAATAACACAAGCTTAAGTCTTTAATATAGGCTAGTTTAAGCCATCCAACTGGAAATTTTCTTTCCCCCTGAGATTCAGGGCTGCTTGGCAGGTGGGGCTGAGTTAGAGGAGCCTGTGTGGGCTCGCACCGCGCTGTTAACTAGGAGGCAGTTCAGCTTGGAAGATGCTCGATTACCCTTTAGAATAAAATCAGGATTTTATTATAAAAATAGATAACACAAATGAAATAGCTATTAATTCTGATCTCTCTTTTGAAGTATGGAAGAGTTCATTTATTACTTATATTGAATTAACTGAATTTGTCTACATGAGTTGATAGAGATTTTCCTTGACTGTCTTTAAGCCAACTTGGGGTCAGAAACTGCTCAACTGTTAAGCTGTACATTCTTACCGGGTACTGCAGGAGAGCTGGAATTAGGGAGCTCAGTGTCAGGACAGATCAGTCCCGATGTCCTGATCAACAACGAAGCCTCACTGACTCCTCTTGCCCGTGTGTTGTCTTTCATTCCTCACTTGAGGTATAGCCCTCTAATTCAGCACGATACTACCGTTGCCAAATCAAAAATATATTAATATATAAATAAATAAAGCTCAGAAAGCACTTGTCATTAATACCTGAACAGTTTTACATAGCTAAGATTTATACCTACTTTTTGGGATCATTAGAAGTCAAATTTTGCAAGTTTAACTAATAAATTTGTATGAAATGGTGCTTAATCAGGTTTTTCAAT
The DNA here is from genome assembly GCA_004027205.1 of Ctenodactylus gundi. Classification (NCBI taxonomy): domain Eukaryota; kingdom Metazoa; phylum Chordata; class Mammalia; order Rodentia; family Ctenodactylidae; genus Ctenodactylus; species Ctenodactylus gundi. Next base: position 23,345 of record PVKB01000636.1, on the reverse strand, counting down.
AGCTGTCATTTTTATTTTTTAACCACTGTTCTCAATGGCAGACTAAAGACTCCTGAAATGACAGATGCATCATAAATTAAGACTTTCACACATTACCTTCCTGTAAACAGATTCCAAAAATTAGACTGGTGCTTATATATTATAAATTCATTTGATTTACAAATTCTCCTTTATAATCACCTGGAGAAGTGACTTGTCAATCTTCTTGAATACTTTCAGTACTAAAACTAAACTCTAGTGACTTCTCCCAGATTGTTGCCTCTTTTAAAAACACAGGTTTGCTGGAGGTGGTCAACAGATACAGTGTGTGTTTGTGTGTGTACCATCTGGCATTCATCCCATTAGAAATAAAATGGACACTGTTTGTCATTTTGGTAGTTATCAGTGTGTGTATAATAAAAGTGGGATCAAACAGTTTTATAATTAGCTTTTATTACTTTAATATATTAGGAACGTCATGCTAGACCCATAAAGGTGTTTCTAAAACAGTGGTTTTTGTTGTTTTAGTTTAATAATATAAGCATAGTTGCTTCTGACAGAAGCTTATAAAGGTCATAAAAGCAGTGCTAGTCTGGCTGAAGCAAAGTTGAAAGCCTGGAATGCTACCCGCGTGGGTGGCCATTCACACCTGATTTTGTCACCAAATAAGGTACCACAGAACACAGTCAAACAATGACTAACTTTACACACTATTTCCGTGTATATATGTGTGTGTGTTCAACGTTTTAATTTTTGTCTGCTTTTTATCGAATGTGCTGCTGTGTAATTTCCCTTCCCTTCGTGGTGGTTACTATTGTTTTGGTACTTTCAAATGTTTATTTTTTTTTATCTTAACTAATTTTATTTTGTTCAGGCCATCACTGCCTGGCAGGAAGCCTGATGAATATTTAGGTGAAGTAGAAACTTCAGGATTAGAACTATTTTAAATAATGGGGATTTTTATTCTATTCATATACAAATGGCTACCTAGAGAGTGAACCGGTTTTAGTCTTTAGTATTCTTTTAGGAATAAGTTATTTATTTATTAGATCTATCATTAAGCTTTTCAAAACACATTTGCATTAGGGATGAAATCAGAGAAACTATAAAGAGAACCAATTATCTCTCTGTAACTTTAAGTGCTTGCTTGACCCGCCACTGTTGGTGATAATTTGCTCTTTTTCTTAATCCTTTTTGTCTTTAATCAGTTTTTCAAATTTTAAAATAACCTTCTTTCCTGAAACTTAGATCACAGTCCACTTTTGTTAAATGTCATTAGAAGCCATGACCTTCTTTTTTGTTATGGTGAAAATCACAGTTAGGTTTATTGTTGTTAATGAGTGCAGGATCCAGTTGAGCCGTCTATGTATTTGAAAGTATCTCACTGTGTAAATGGGAATCCTGCTGTCCAATCTGCTTCAATGAGCTGTATAGAAAATGGGGTTTTTGTAGAAAGTGTCCATAAACCTAAGGGTACAACTAGATGATGTGAAAAAAAGATGCCTTTTTGATGCTTTCCAAATGAAGTACTATTTTGTTTTCTTGATTATGTTGTCAAAAACAGAATGACTCATACAACTTTTAAAAAATATTGCAGATGTTCTGTGGTCACAATTAATTTGTTACTATTAATATCCTCAAAAATTAAAAGAAAAGCCAACTTCTCATTGTGGAAGAAAATTTTCCTTAAGAGAGTTAATGTTTTGTTTAAATACTTATTTAAAGATGTTATGGTTCCAGCATTTCTAAGATATGAACTGGTTATATAGCATTTGCGTAGTACTCAAATAGTATCAAATTTTGATTTAAATTTAAAAAGGGATTTTTAGATAGTAGGAATTGGAGAATTTTAGTTTTATAGAAGCAGTTATCAGAATGTACTATTAATGTTAAGGGGATTCAAATTCCTTGTCCATGTGGTGGATGTGTATGTTTAATAATGGTGTGTTTAAGGAAGTTGATCTAATGTGAATCTTCTAACTTCCCATTGTATCTTACACATTTGTGAGTCCTTTGTAAAGTCTCAGGTTACTCTAGATTTCCATTGTGTGTGTTAGATTCCTCGTGTGTGTAAACATATGTGAGAAAAGGGTTAAAACCTTAGTGTAGGTGTCCAGGCCTAAGAAGATGGATCTCCTTGACTGCATATACCTACGACATACAGACATACTATAAAAAATCTAAACTTTGACTGATTTCTTCCAAAAGTATCATATTGAATCCAAGTGTGTATTCAGTCTTAAATTGTCCATCTAAAACATACCTCGCTGCAGGATGGTAACTACGAAACTCAGCTCTTGTAGCGACATGGACTGTTGCTTCACCTGTCAATGTCGCGGAGCGTTTCAGCCACCCTCCCTGGTCCTTTGTTGCAGTCAGCCTCATCTTCGTCTATTTAGCAAAGGATAGGTTGCATTTCCTCCTTATTGAAGCTGCCCTTAATTACAAATAGTACTTAGTCCCTTTTGATCATTTCTTCAAAGAGAAGGTTAGTATCTGCTGACTAAGGCTGATGTTCTGAGCTCTTAAACCTCTTTCACCAGTGTCCTACTTGAAAGATGTGCCTTCCACTGGCATAAGCAAAGCTACCTTTGTATTTCCATGATAATTTAAGGGAAGCGAGAGAATTAGAATTTAGAAGGCTTTTGTTGTAGTCCTAGTTCTGCCGCTTCTATTTTGGGTAAATTACTGGGAATAGTAAGGTTAATAATTAAAAAGGTGTGATATCTTTGATCTATCATTATGGAGAAGGCCATCATTTTATGGTAATATGATTATAAATCAATAAAATAGATGTTTTGTATGCTTCCTCAAGAAGATTGATGAAAATGTGGCAGTTTGTCTGATCATAGAGTTGTTAATATTATGCATTTTAAGTGACATAAATTTGGAAATTATTGCTCAAATTTAAAGTAGTTCCTGCTCTCTACAGCCCCTGATCCACTGATAAAGTGCCACCTCCTTTACAACTTTTTTTTTAAAAAAAAAAAGGTGATGCGATTTCTCACAGAAGAAAGCAGAATGCTCCTATAGCACATAAGAGATTTTGAAGCACATTTATACTAAAATTGTTCACGGTGTGTAATGTGTCAATGGTAGATTACGCCAAAATTTAGATGAACTGCCTATGTTATCAGTACAGGGTAGAAAGTTCTGAATGTTCTAGAAGGTTTATGAGCGTGAGGTGGAATTTTAATGCCCTCAAGTTTCTTCAAATAAGTTGTCTTACCTTTTTTGGAGAAGAATAGCTCTGATATCATAATCAACTTGCTAATAGTTGGCTTCATTGAATTTCCATTAAGTATAAAGTTTCATCTTGCTCTGAATGTTTTTTCTTTAAGGAAAGAAAGCCATCAGAGTGGCTCAGGATGAGGCCGATTGTGTAAAAGGTACGGAATAGCTTTGAATTAGGTGCCTTTTGTGCAAGGTCCACAGAATCCTGGATCTGAATTTTCTGTGGGGAAACAAATGTGACCTTGTGCTTCCATAGAATGGAAATAGGCAAGCCTCTTCATTTTAAGTTCTCAGCACCCGCGTATCGCCTAAGAATTAATATAAAAAACCAGTCCATGGTTATCATGTTCTTATATAAACCTTACGTAGCTCATATGTTTAATTCAGTTGTGAGACTTCTAAGAATTGTAGGTCATATAGAGGGAACCCTCATTAACAGGGCTAGTGCCACTGTAAAATAGGCCAAAGGCCTTTCCTCTTTTCTGGTGGTGCAGTTTTTGCCTACTGCTCAGAAGATGTGATGAGCCCTGTAGGAACATCAGTTATGTAGGAGAAAGGGTACAAGAGACAAAGGGCCGTCGACGAGTGCGTCATCGAAAGGTCCTTGATGGCATTTTAGGAGTAAGTCAAGAATGAGATTCATTTCAAAGTAAATGCATTTAGCTGCTGTTGTTCTTTTTGTAAATCTCTTTGAAAATAAATGCCTTAGACTATTGTCCTAAGGAAAAACATCTCTGAAATTGAAATTCGGGATTTACATAATTTCACACAGTGCAGTATGAAAGGTAGATGTTGTTCATTAAATGCAGAGTCATACTGCTTCAAGGGGAAAAATAAAAACGCACCGGGTTTTCGACATATATTCACAAAACCATAACAAAATGCTTCTTTAGACAGACCTGGAGGCAGATTTATTTTATTATTCATCAGTTGGAAGTTTGCCACATCAGGCATTTGGCAGGCTAAAGGTAAGGCTGGTTCACATGTTGCCGTTACGAATGCTTACATTTGGCTACAATTTTAGGAACATTCTTTTAGCTCTTTTATACATAGTTCTCTCTGAATGTATTTTTATTTTCATATTACAGAATACATATTTTGTAAGGCTTGCTCACAGATACATTGTATATAATGGCAAGGCAATTGTTTCTTTTTTCCACACTGCAAATAGTAAAATTTGAGAAGAGACAATGATTGTGTATGAATGCAAAACTTTGTCCAAGCCGAGCTGCGATTCGTTTTTGAAGGACCAGCCAGGGATCAAAACCTAGGATGAAGCACCAGAAAGCCTGGGCATCCCTGTTCTTGGCGATCTTTACACACAGTTACTTGTATTGTGTCATTTATGTATTCATCAGAACAGAGCTTCTCCTTCTTGTGTGGAAAGTAAGGTCAGAAAACCATCCTGGAGTCGTTGTGAAAATTCTTCCCTCCAGATTCACCACACAGACTCATAAAGGAGGAGAAAGGTCTTGAAATCTGCATGATTGGGACTGTCTGGGTGATTTTTGTTCACACTGAAAGATTAGAATTACTTCATTAGAAACGGAACATAACCACTTATGTTATTAAGTCTCAGCTGTCTAGCATGCTATGAATATAAGAAATAATGAGGCTATATGGTTTGAAATTAAGCTAAAATTGAATGTTTTAGTCAACCCAAAGTGTTTATATAAAATTGCACAATTTTCATTGAATCACTTACAGTTAGCTGATATTTCTAATCCCATATTGAGAGGATTCTTGCTGTCTGTATTGTCACTTCCAGAAGTAGAGCTCATACACTAAATATTCTTTTAATCACAGTATCATGTCCTCTTGATTTGACCCAGATCTTCTTATTAAAAATGACATATCAGATATATTTGGAAATGGTTGTCTCAATGAGGTCAGCTTTCCCCTTCGAATCATTTGAATGCATTTCCTATAGCAAATGAAATATGACAGCTTGACTTCATGTATGACATATTTGATGGATTCTTTAGGGAAAATGAGAGACTTTAAATCTTATTGTACACTGATCTTACCCAGGTAAATGTATTATTTCTCAGATAGGTCACTTACAAATGCACTACTTTCTTGAGCCAAATTTTTTAGAACATTCAATAGGTTTTTTTTTGTGTGGCCTCAAGGAACCCTGACTCTGGAGTCAAAGTCATTCTATAGCAATAGGCCCGTAGGCTTTGTTTTTGTTGATTTGTTTGGCTTAAAAAGTCGTCTTCGTTTTTCCCAAGAAATCCCATTGTGGGCAACGAGGGTTATGCAGTATAGCAGAAATGCATTTGTAACTCTGGGGTTTAATCGCCATGAACAAAAACGTATGTCGGCAGAAAGAACATGGCATTAACAATCACTTGAGAAGGCCATCATCAAGGAGGCATTGAAAGCTCTTAATTGATATGATCACTTGTTTTGGAAACTTGGTCTAGGTTGCCAACATTTTGTCTGACAACCTAAGAAAAGAGAAAATTAGCAGGCAAACAGTTCTCTCAAAGGTATTTCGTTTCTTTCATTCTTTCTTTTTTGCATCAGGGACTACTTAGCAGCTGTCCATAGTATTGGTTTTACTTTTCATATTTCAATTTGTCTCCATAAATGCACAAAATATTGCAAAGAATTTTAGTATCTGTTGTTGAAAAGCAAATGAAATGAACACCCTTGGAAACTGATTACTGTGTACTCAAGTTAACTAAAGTGTTCTAGAAGGCAGTTTGTCATTGTGTATCCAACACTTCATAATCAGTGTATTTTCTGGTATATTCTAATTTGAGACATTGTACCATAAGAAAATAACTTCAAAGATACATATGTGTGAGATTTGTTGTATAGTTTTTGCTTCTTATTTAATAGTGGGGCAGGAGAAAAAAATAAAACCAAAGTCTTTGATAAAGTGTGGAAAAACTTAAAAATTAGTATTCAGTATGTTAAAAAAGGAAATCTGTGTTAGCTTAAACTCACTTTAAAACAATGAACAGCATCACAATTTTATAAATATATTTATATAAATGTGGATATGCATACATAGAAGAAAAATCTGACAAATGATGTAACAATTTGAACTGTGGCTTCTCCCCTGATGGTAAAGACAGATATCAAGTTTTTTTCTTTTCTGTTTTTAAAATTTTTCTGGCAGAGAGCATGCATTTTCTTACTTTTAACATTCTTCACAGAACATCATAGTCACGGTCAAAGGGATTCAAGTAACGACTTGCTTTTAGTAGTTACTAAACATGTTTTTAAATATCTCAACAAATAAAGCTAGAGTAATGACTAGTAGAATAATTGTAATTTGAGAATGCATTATGAAATTCAATAGACAAGTGGGTATTTGGTAACTAAAACTTTCTTTGCTTACGTAGAATGATAGTCACAGAAAGTAAATGGCAGCAAGGTCAGCAAGTGTTTTGCTGATTGCCTCTGTTCTCCAGTCTAATTTTTCTATGCTTACAGGCTCACAGAGTGTGAGCTGTTAATTGGAAAAACGAGGAGATATCACCTGATAAAAATTGTGCTTACCATCTGCATTGAAAACATAGCTGAAGATTTTTCTCACATTCTAGTCATAAGTTACAACTCAAGTTTGGCTTGGAAATACTACTCTATTACTTGGCTTTCCTCAGTATATAGAGTTATGTTTTAGTTGCTTTGATTTTGTTTTGTTTTGTTTTGTTTTGTTTTTTACTCATTTGTGCTATCATTACTTTTTCTAACATTTTTATTTTTTGAGGCAAAGTCTCACTTTGCAGTCCAGACTGGTCCTGACCTCATTATGTAGCCCAGGCTAGCCTTGAATACACAGCAATCCTCCTGCCTCAGTTTCCCAAGTGCTAGAATTACAGGCATGAACCACAGAGCATGGCTTATGTGGTGCTGGGGAATTGAACCCAGGGCCTTGAGCTACTGAGCTATGCTTCCAGTCCTCAGTGTTTTCTTAAAGAGATAGAATTTCCATATGTTTCCCAGGTTGACCCTGAACTCATGTGATGATTGCCCAGCCTTAGTAGTCATGAGTAGCTGGGACTGTCAGTGTAAACCCAGCTCCTTCGTGTTTATAAATCAAAATATGTATTTTTATAATAAAACTAGTTCTTAATTAAAATGTAATAAGATTGACATAAAATCGCTACAAATGTAGTTTTTCGGAAACCTATGGAATCTTGATTAACAATCATGCAGCTCTCCACAAGATGGGCAAGCTTTGATTTTTGTAACTGCCCAAAAGTGCGTCCGGGATGCACCAGGAAGGGAAGTGTGCGATTGGGTTTTCATCTTTCTACTTTGATATGAAAATTTTCTCAATGTCGAGATCACCATTGGAGCTCCAGGAAGATGTCAAGGTTTGAAGTGTAGTAGAGACCAAAGCCAGAGCAAACCTCAAACTTCTTTTGTTCTTATATTTTAAATATGATTTTTCTCTTTCCTTTAAAATTGGGACTCTTTGTCTGGTTTCAGGGCTATGCTATTTTTTGATGTTCTAATAAAAGCTAGAAATGTACATATATAGTTACGGCCACACAAGTAAATGTATAATATACAATATATACAACCATGCACACACGCTGATGTATAAGATTCATTAAATATCAGAAAGTTTACTAATTTTAACTGTATGTTTATTCTGTTTATATGTATTTCATGAGTCATTTCTCACAGTAAACAATCATTACTGCTCTTTGACTTCTCACATCAAGGTTTAGAAGTAAATCTAGATTGTCACACAGCTAGAGTCACGCAGAGGTAGGTGTTGCTGACTCAGAAGCTTTGATTCTCAGCAGAGAGTCATCTCTGCTCCTGCCTATCTCTTCACCCAGTTTGACAATTTATGTGCTAGTTGGAAGAGAGAGCAAAGCAGAGAAAGTACAGTTTTCTTGCCTAAGGCTTTTCTAATCAGGTAGAAGGGAAACTAGTGTTTGTTCAGCTGTTAATATGTGGAGGGCGCTTTACTTAGGTTGCTCTTCCTGAAGCCCTTCTTGGAGAGGCAAAGCCTCTTTCAGCTGAGTAAATGAGTGTTCCCATGGCTAAGTCTACTTACCAAAGGTCACACTGAGTACGTCAATCACGATGTAAATCCAGGCTTCTTCTGCCTTATGACCCATATTTAATATATATTAAAAATAACTCTGCCTAGTGATATACATTTCTACTGTTTGGATTATCTATTCTAAATAAGTTAAATATACAAAAATTAAGAGGGGAAATATGACTATTATTAACACCATATGGTTATCTAGTGTGATGACGCAGGCTTCTGTGTACAAAGAGATGCTTAGTTTCTGTACCTCATTTTGTCTTGATAGCATATATTCAAAAGTCAAAAATAAATTCCTTTAAAATCCTCACAAAATGCAAAAGCAAAGTCTCAGAAGCATGATGCATTTTATTTGAGGTTGATAGGCGTAGCCCTCACCTATTCCCATTTGTTTATTTATTATTTATTCATTTTATCCAGTAGGTACGTGTTTATCATATGAAAGAATACCGAGAAAATATGTGACAGCTGCTCAGTCCTTTAATTTAAAAATGTTATTTATATAAACATTCAGTAGTTGTTTTTGTAAAATTACAGTTGGCACTAAAACTCCTGATTTTTGTAAAACCTCGCTCTGATCATTTTCCAAAGGCATGTTTTCATGAAGAAATATGTCAGTTGAAAGCACAATTAGAGACATTAAGAGATTGCATCATTCATGATGTACCTAAGAGGTTTGTGAGTGACGTGCAGGTGGGAATATAAAACCTGAGATAAATGTTTTGGGACACTGATATTTCATTAGTGGATTTTAAGAATTCTCTGTCAGTGACAAAGCATCAAAATCATATTAATGTCTTAAGCATTTATTTTTTGTATTCATACATTTTTAAAGAGAAAGATATTTTAGTGTGGCAAATCTATAATTTTTTTTTAGAATCCACTTTAGAAGAAATTTTAATTGACTGGAACTCTATTACTTTTGTTTCAAGAAAACTTGCTGGTGTTACAGTTGTGCTCAGGAGGGATTATTAGGCTCTATGATTTAGAGCAATCCAATTTCAGATCTCATTTTTCATGTACTTTCCATCCCAATAGTTACCAAACTATTTTGTACACTTGGCTGTTTAAGTACAGGAATGGTTGGTGGTCACAAACAGTTCCTAGGTCTTCAAAGGTTGCTTGCTGTCTTTCTGTTCAAACCAAGAGAAGATCATGGCTTCCCTTTGTTTAAGCCCGTTATATAGATGTTTCAAGTAAGGGGGTTTCTAGTCGATAACCTTCTTCTACTGTGAAAGATACATTGATATTTAAAATTTACAATTGGAGATCCTGGCACATTGCGATGCTAGTGTGAAAATGAGTAAGATTCTGTGGATAAATGTACCTTCTCCTTTGCTATTGTTATGGAGGCCAATTTTTAAATTGTTTTATTTTCATTTTTTGATTTTTCTCTGTATTTACTTACGGTGTTTTCTGCTTTGCTACTCCTTTAGTTCCAACTCTTAACTTGTATGATCTTCAGTAATCTAGTTAACTTTTCCTATTTGACTGTGGTACCAAAACAAAAAAATATTATCAATTTCATTTGACTGTGAGTAAAATTGATAGAATCCCAACATTTATCTACTTTGAGACTTGAGGTAACTGTCATAAAATAGTGAATGTTTTTTTCTGAAATATTTCTAAGGGAAAAAGAAAATAAAATTACTTGAGTTTTCTGTTACCCTTGTCAGTAAGTGCCTCAGTATATTTGTTTTGTATCATGCTTATTGACACTGACCTAGAGTTAGAGTAAATTTAGAGTACACGCCTTATAACAAAAATGTGGGTACCATAATTCTATCAGCCACACAGAGAAGATTTTGGGGATCAGAGTTACTGAGATTATAATGGAGCCTGAGAACTGTTTTCACAACTCAAAAAAAATCTACTATAAATGATTACATCATTTTTTTCATAAATAAGAAAGTAAAAGAAGAATAATCAGTGAATACCTTTTGATTAAGCTGTGTTTTGAGTCCAGGGATCTGCATGTTAAGGTGAGAGTAAACATGGTCTTTCGTGGCGGGAAACCCTTAGCTACAGAGGACCATTGGAGCTTCATAGCTGGCCTCCATTTGACAAGTTATCCCGAGGTTCTAATTGTCTTAACAAGTGTTAGAATAATAATCCGATGAGCCTTGTAATGAGCTCATTTAATATTCCCCAAGGGCAAATAGAGTATTATAGTTTAAATTTTAAATTAATTGATTCATAATTTGTGTAGCTTTGCTCTAGACTCTTAAATAATAGTCTAATTTGTCCTATAGTGAGTTAACGATGGATCCCTTTCTGTGTCCAGTATTTGATAGGGAATCTTCAATTATTTACATACACAGTATTTCATCGTCACACTGATACAGGTGTGCAGATACGGAGAGGAAGCACTTGGTGTTCGGACTGGTTGTGGGATTTAGCACAACTTGGTATTAGAGAAACTTCTTCGCTCTTTCTCCCAAGAAAACATTCTTATTCAGCAAGCAGATGCCCAGCTTGTGTGTTCACATAGCACTGTGTGCTTCTGTTATTAGACATGCTGTTCTGTTCTGTTTATTTTAAAGAGACGTTTTTGGAGGTGACCGGGTTCACCGTAAAGTCGAATGGAAGGTCTAGAGACTTTTCCCAGGCGTCTCTGCTCCCGCCTATGCCTAGTGCTTTTCTACCATCAAATTCTATATTGGTGTGGTACATTTGTTAGGGTGGGTGGACCTCTGATGACACATTGCTATTACCACCACTATGCATTTTATATTATAATACATTCTTAATGTAACGTGTTCTGTGCATTTTGGCGAATGTAAAATGGAATGTAGGTTCCATTAGATACCATACTGAAGAGTTTCACTACCCTAAAAGTCTTCTCTGAGTTCTGCCTCTAAACCCCGATCCCTGATCTTTTTACTATCTTAACTATCTTCATAGGTTTCTCTTTTCCACACTGTTTCGTCATGTAGTTAGTGGCATACAATGTGAAGTCTTTTTTGCGTTACCCTTTATAGTTGGCAGTAAATATTTAAGTTTCTCTTTGTGATTTAATATCTTACTTCTTTTGAGCACAGACTAAGAATCACCAATATTTATTGGTCCAATATCTTACGGAAGAACATTTTCATTGCTTCCAATTATTATTCTGTTTTAATTCTCCTTTTCCTACGACACACTATGCGCCAAGACAGTAAGGACTGGTTGTATTCTGTTGATGCCAAGGTAGGTTGCACACGGTTCTACCTTAACATATAAAATTTGGAGTGTCCCAAGGGTGATGATAGCCTGTGAAAATCCAGACGTTAACCTAGGTATGAAAGCATATGTTTCGGTGGTGTTTTCCCTCAGGTCCCTCTCAGAATTTCTGGGATTGTTTCTGTGTCTGCAGGACCTTCTGTGCTACTCAGTATCGACTGGTTGGTATTTTGCCTGAAGGTTGTGCCTGACGTTGCCGTGGTGCCACTGGGCATGAGCTGTGTTCTTACTTTGAATGATAGATGTTAATACCTCTAAGGCTGCAGAATCCAAAAGACACTATTCAGATTCTTATTTTGTTTGTCTCAGCTTATTTTAACTTTCTCTGATAGAAGATTAAACTAGAGAAGAAAATTTCAGAGTGTGAATTGCGTATTATTTTTAATTCTGCTAAAAATGTGTGCTAGGCAGCTTTCTGCTGCTGCAGTAAATACAGCCCATTTTTAAAGGGTGGGAGGTTTCTTCGCACTCACAGATTTGGAGGTCCAAGCCCATGACAAGTTGCCTGTGTAGTTGTTGGGCCTGTGGCAGAGCAGCACCTACATGGTGAGGAACAAAGGTAGGACACACTAGCCACATGGCCAACATGTGAAGAACAGAGACACGAGGAGAGAAGGGGATCTCACAATCCTCCATGAGGCTGTGTTTCTAATGATCCAAGACTTCCTACCAGAACCCATGTCGTAAAGCTTCTGGACCGTGCTTTGATCACACAGGCCTTAGGGGTCATTCTAGATCCAAACCCTAGTAACATCACATTAGATTTTCATTTTTAGGAGACTTCTGTGGCTGAAGGCAGGAAAAACACATTTCTAGAAATAATCTTAGAGCTATAAAATTAGATATGACATTTCTGTTGGGAATTTCCCCCCTAGTTATAAAAAGTATCAGACTAAACAAGATAGTCATTCTTTGATCTTCGGATAGTGATGGTCCAAATGAGGTAACCCAGTAGTCCATACTTTGGAGGGGAACAGTTGTGTACCTTGTTTAGCAGCTCTTCTACCAGAGATAAGCTGGTGATCGTTGCAAAGTCCCCCTCCCTCCCACTCACAGGGGGAAAGAGAATTGAAACAATTATGATGAGATCATTTATCTAATTGTGCTAAAAAGAGTCTGTGATGGATCCTGTAGAATGAAAATGGAGAGAAAAGAATCAAGACTTGAAGCAAAAGTTAGTATTCTCAAGAACCCATGTTTTAACCAGACAGCCCAGTATTTTCTTTTGCTTTTCTTTTGCCTCTCTTTCTTTCTTTCTTTCTTTTTTCTTTCTTTCTTTCTTCTTTCTTTTTCTTTCCTTCCTTCCTTCCTTCCTTGGTTTCCTTGTTTCTTTCACAAAAAATCTCATGTTCGATGGCATGTTCCTGAGTATTTTTATCTACTCACTACGTATGTACTTGGGATTCATGATCCCGTCACATGCTTGGTTACAAGATTTTGTTAATGCTTTTTAAGAGTTAAGTTGTAGCTTCGTGGTACACTTAATTGAGAAGTCCAGTCTTCTATCTTGACAGGGCTCTTAAGCTCCGGTACATGAAAATCGGTTCCAAGGGTCCCCTTTTCGTTCATGCTTGCCACATCATGGCTGTGTACCCCTGGGAAAGAACATAGACATAGGTGTGTGCAGAATTGTGTGCAGTTGACTGTTAAGAGTGAATGATTGAATCAGCAGATGAATTCAGGTATATTTGACTATAAATGTGATACTTTTCTATTTAACACAGTGTGTCTCTGTCATCTTAAAAATTGTTTTTATCTCAAATCATAAGGCCATCATCCATTATTGGGTTGAATGGTAGATACATTATTATATTCCTGAACTATTTGTTTGATAGACATTGTGCCTGGCTAAAGATTATATTGTAGCCCATTACATAGATTTTTTTTTTCCAATAACACTGGCAAAGTCAGTAAGCTTATTTGTGTCTGTTTTTAAGCAAACTATAGGTTACTGCATAACCTTAAAAGTTCTCCCCTGGATGAAAAAACATGACTGAAAAGATGGTGATTCCTTCTGGCCCTGTGGAGCCACTTGTCTAAGATGTTGCATGGTAGAGGTCCTTTGTGGTTACTTACATAAAGTGTGTCGCTGTTGGTAATTTCCACCTAGGTGTGTATTCTCAATGTCTCCAAAAGATCCACCTGTGGCTTCCTGTAGGATTGCCTGTCCTAACCACTTTTGGTTATTGATTTTGTTGTTTCTATACTTCATATTATGTTTTTCAGTGTCTATGAATGGAATTGCCTTGGGAGTAGCTACTTTATTCTTTGAGGTTCTTTTTTAAATCCAGAATCCTGATTGGGAGGACAGCAACTTCAGTGAGCCATGTTCTGGTGTCTCATGTCTTTGGAGACCTACCTGATTTAGCCTAAAACTTCTTTGTGTGGTATAATCTGTTCTTTCACAGAGAGGAGTAGAAAAACTTAACATGTAATCAGATTCTACTAAATCTTTTTCAGTCAGCATAGTCTACTCTTAGATACTGGTTTTAAATGACCAATAATTTGTACCCTGTCCTTTTTGCCTGTGGCCTAAATGGAACTTGAAATGTGCATGTATAAATTACAGTGGGACCTATGTCTTAAATGCAGGATTTTTGTCCTTTCACCTACCCATTGCCTATACCCCTACAGTGACATATCTGGAGCTGAGGTTTTCCAATAAAGTGAAAATAACCAAAGTAAAACAACATTTGAATGCTTGTTCCAAGTGAGATCCTGAGTAAATCATAATCCCTCTGTTTTTAGTTCTTTACGAACATAATAGAATCAGATGTTACTTTCTGTGGCCTACTTTTGAGAAATAGACTAAGATGATAAAATACATGTAAGAGAGCCTGTAAAAAATGCAAGGTATATACTGTGTAAGTTATTGGTACCTGGTGTGTTTTGATCACTTTGTTTTATTCCATGTGGTGGTTTTCCATATTCATTTTCATTCACAATGTCATTATTACAACTAAGAGAAGATTCTGTTTTACCATGTCAAGTTGAGTAAAATCTGTAAAACCTATTCTTGGCTTTTATCTTTTGCCAAAGCAATCTATATATGTCCAGCCTTGCAGGGAGAAAAATACTTATAATACCCATATTTAAACTGTTTCGTGTGGTAATAGTATATTTTTATTAAACACATATTTTGAAGTGTTGAGGTGCGTATTTTCCCGTTCACATTCTTGTAAGTGTTTTGCAGCAAAGTCTTCAGGTACCAAGTAGCAGAGAATTCTTGTTTATAAAATTGTAAGCAACTTTAGTCATTTCCAACTCCTTGGCTTCATTCTGTATCTAGGTCATGTCAGGTTTCTCAGATTAATTCATCATTGGCTTGGGTGGTAGATATATTTTTATATTGCTAAGTCATTTTGATGGTAGATATTGTGCTTGGTTAAAGATTGTAGAGTAGCCAGTAATACAGATTTTTTTTTTGTCTAATCAAACTGGCAAGGTCATTAAGCTTCTTTGTGGCTGTTTGTCTTTAAGCAAACACTACATAATGGCCATTTTACCCCCTTACTTATGTGAAACAGTTTCTGTTCTATGAGACTTTGACATAAAATAAGAAAAAATACCTAACCTTTGAAAGAAACATTTAACATCCTCAGAATTACAGGATTTAAGATTCTAGATTTTTTTTTTCAAGACACTTTGGATATTCTGAAGAAACCTTTTGGTAATGTCTTCTCTAATAAGACATTGTTGGACATACTGGTACTTAACATATTGCTAATAATTACTGTTTTCTCTCAGGACAGTTGTCGCTAAGACAAATTCAAGGTTCTATTTCAATTCAATTTTCTCTTGGTTTTCAGGGCCAAATGCTCCTTTCTGCTTTTCAAAAATTAATGAAAACAGATGTCTCCATTTCTATCTCCAAATGTCTCAGTGTACCTGCATGTGTGTTTATATTTGTGATCTCTAATATGAATGTTTTACATGTGAAGAAGCAGTTGGTTACAGGCTTTTATATTATGTTGTCATTTGAGAGAGGCTGTTTCCCCAAATCCAAGAGTGAAATTATAGCAGGTGCAGTTTGGAGCCTCTGCAATTATCCCAGATTACCTTCTCAATAAAACACTGACAGCCTTGCAAAAACAATCTTCCTAAGTCGACATTTGGAAGACAGACATGCAAAATGTGTTGTCATAGCAGCAGCGGTTTGGGTACAAAAGAGAAGAAAGGAAGAAAGAAGTGTTTTTGTTGTTCATGAAAAATTATTGCTTTTCCCTTTTCATACGTACTCAGGGCAAACTTGGTCCTCTTCTTTAGAAAACAATGATACTCTTGGTGGTGTTAAGTAGTCACAATGGAGTTCGTATTATTTCTATCCGCTGGAGGGGAGCGAGCAAAGCGGGAGAGAAACAATGCATTTCTGTGTGTTTGTAAGAGCTATTGTCCTTCAGAAACTGTAGTTAGAAGTCCCTACAATTCGCTCCTACAAACAGATCAAGAAAGTAATTATGCGTGAGTATTCAAGTACATCTGTAACGTAGGGCAAACATGTTTCCTTTTGACCCTCACTCCTCCTCCTCTCCATTGGGCTTACCTTGGTTTTGCATTAGGTGTATAAATAAGAACAATTAAATCAAAAGGGACAAAAGTTGTTTTTTAATGTGGCCTTATGCAGTGCAAATAAGGGAATAACTGACCAATAAATGAATGAAGAATTGCTTAATCAAGTATTGAACCCTGTAGACATCTCTGATCCTCATCTAAATGAAGATTGCCTACATTTACGCAGTTGTAAAGAATAAATAAAGCAAATAGATACCTAGCTTGGATAGAAGCATAGCAGCTTCTTTTCTCTGTGTTCGCAGGTAATGTTCATTGACTACTCACGTGAGTCAAGTACTGTGCTTTCGTGCATTGACTCACTTAATCCTTGTAGTGCCATTGACAGCAGCAGGCTCTTTTACTAGGCTAATTGAACGAATGCAACTGAAGCCCAGCTACTTTAATTAACCTGCCGCGGATCACACGGCCCGCAATCTTTGACAGAGCTTGGATTTATGACCAGTAGTGTGACTCTTGAGTCCTCACTTTTGACTCCTTGGCCATGTTGCTTTTTACTGTCTAATAGTAAGACTTCGTCCTTCAAAATGTGTTCTGTGGTTCAACAGCGCAGGATTAATCAGGAGATTTTTTTAATACAGAGGTTAAATCTGAGGCCTCTCTCCAGACCTGTTGAATTCGAATCTGCAGTTAACAATTGCTAGGTGGTTCATACACATACTTAGGTTTATAAAACACAGATCGAAGAGCCTTATACTTACAAAATTAATGTGTTTTAGTAAAAGTAAATTATACCCCAATTAAATTGCCTCATGGCTTTTGTTTCAGGGTTTGTATGAATGTGTTGAGAGACGACTGAAGAGCAGAACTATAAATGACGCTCTTGGCTCTTACCCCTCACCGTCCACTTACAAGCCTACGCACAAAAACATGCAGGGTCATTCATTTTCTTACACCATTGAGTTTTAAACATGGTCTCTGGATCAGCAGCCTCCATCAGCAAGCACCACCTTGAAATTTATTAGATCTATACATTTTTGGGGTCTCCACCAGGTCTATTAAGGATGGAATCCACAAACTATTGACAGTGTCCCCCAGATGATTGTGATGCCTTCTGATTTTTGGATGCCGCTGCCTTCGTTTTGAAATGGCACAATATTTAAGTATTATTAATCGTACTTCACTGTGAAAACCTGATTACAAGGTTTTCCCTTTGTTTTGC
This sequence comes from Ctenodactylus gundi, assembly GCA_004027205.1. NCBI lineage: Eukaryota > Metazoa > Chordata > Mammalia > Rodentia > Ctenodactylidae > Ctenodactylus > Ctenodactylus gundi. Next base: position 6,150 of record PVKB01000636.1, on the reverse strand, counting down.
AAATGAGACATTTTGTTAATGTATATATAAATGTGTGATGTGGACTTGAATTTCCTTGAAAACAAGCTGTAATCGTAAAACCAGAAATAGAGAAGCTCCTTGCAGAAGTGGCTGATTCTTTGGAAAGGGTTGGCTTTGGCGCTTGCCCTCATGTCATTCCGGTTAACTCTTTCTGTATCCCTTTTGACTTTTTATTAGATTTGGTTGCTGGTTTGACATTCCTGTTGTGAAAGGCCTCCCTTGGCTTGGCTGTCCGATGTGTTCTTTCCTGGCTCGGGCTCAGCGTGCCCTTTGACAGGCCTTTGCCTTCCCCATCTTCACAGCACGTAGTCCACCCACAGCCCTGCAGAGTCCCTCAGCTGTGCTTTAATACGATGATGTACGTGCGGTGCACGCAGAATTTTGTCCTTCAACTCTTCCTTCTCTCCCTGCCTTGTATTACCGTGTGTTTGGTTTGGAGATGAGGAGCCTCTTGAAAACCACCTACAAAATGCCTTTTACTTACAGTAACTCAGTGCATCCTGTGTACATGGCTTTCCCACCTGCTTTTCAGCATTACCTGTGTTGCACCGTGATGGGCTTACGTCTGATGCTTAGGTTGGTCATCTCTCTCATACAGAACAGTTCCAAGGGTAGCTGTTAGGAAGAATGGACACTTGTAACATTTGTGTGGAAAACATTACCAATGTATTTTACATCTGGTGTAAATCCTGAAAGGACTGTGGTTTAGGTAGTTATTGGAGGAGCCTGACTGAACTCTGAGTATACCCCAAACTAGGGGAATGGCTGTACATTTTCTGCTTCTGGTTGAGTTACCCAGATGGACCAAACATTTCATTCAAGCTTTCACTTGATAATACAGTGGCAGGTTTATTGAATTTCCTTCCCTGATGCAATAAGGACCCATTTTCTATCTCTAGGACTCTGGTTTTATTAGTGTCAATTAACCTGCTATTCATACAGCTTTTAAAATAGTGTTTGGAACAAAAAAAATCACTTTTTTGTTATTTGCTTCTCATATTTCGCTTTAAATACCAGGAGGCTAAGTTTGTTATTGATGGAAAACACACTCCGTGTGATAGGAGTGCAATTAGTTTGAAGACCATGACTAATTAAAATAAATGTTCTTCTCAGTGGTTGGAATTGAGGTCGCTCCCTGGGGTGGTTATTCTTTCATCTTTCTTTAGGCCTTAATATTATAATTTAATTATTTCTCTTTAAAACGTTTTAAGGATAAACAGTCTTCATCAGAAATACCTTCTTGAGTTCTTTTTGGTGTTTTTATTTCCATTAGTGCTCTTGAAAAACTGGTTCCGAAACTAGTGTTAAAGCTGTTCCTAAATTGAAAGGGGGAAAAACTCTGGCCTTCTCCAAGATCCTAAGATTGCTGTTTGTGTAAGCCTCTATCCACTCCCCCTGTGGCTTAATGGTGAGCATGAATGCTTTTGTTTCTCCTTACCTCACTCTCCTCAGTGTCAAAGTGAGGGAGGAAACAAAACAAGAGGCTAGGGGAACTGAAGGGCAGTGCCTACTTTCTCATTGCTGTGACAGAACACCCGATATTCGTAGTGTTGGGGAGAGAATTATTTTAGCTCACAGTTTCAAATGGTCTCACACAGTTCATTCACGGATGGTGGCAATGGTGGAAACTCATGGGGACCTTGGACAGCTGGTTCTAATGAGCATTGCAGACAGAAGCCGGGTGAGAAGAGGCAACATGGAGAGATGAAGGAAAACTCCAAAGCTTTCCCAGGAAGAAGATGTAATAGAGTTTTTTTCTGTCTTCTTTTATTTTGTTCAAGCCACAAGGGTAGGTGACTTCTCTTAACTTTCTGGCTGTTAAGTCAGTAACACAGCTGAAAGCTTTGCCCTGTGTGACGCTCCCCCCCCCCCCCCCCGGCTTGTCCATCTCAGTAAGTTGACACAATCCCTCCAGGTCAAGCTCCACGCGTTGGCCCCTTCCTGTCAGGCCCCACTACCCTGTAGAACGTGGTTCCATAGGTATCTCACGCCATCCAAATACATGAGGCCTTTGGGGGTCACTCCAGATGCAAATCATAATAAGCAGTAGAAAAGAAATCAAAATGGCAAAGTTTGAATCTTAAAATATTCCTAGCTTCTTACTTAAATTCAACTTACAACAACGTGTATGATTTATATGAAGAGTTCAGATTTCGATTGTCACACTGGATAGAGATGGGATACGGGATACTGAGGAGGATTGGGACCGATTTCTGTGATTTCTCTCTCAACTCAGCATTCTGTACTGTAGAGTTAACGTGAACTGATCTCTGCTCTAGATGGTGGCACGTGCCAACCCGGCATCACGTTTAATACTTGTTTATATATGAACAGTCGTGATATGCTTGCTGGTGCCATACCCAAATACTTAATGCAAAATCGATAAGGACGTAGCATGGTTAAGAAAGTGCACACTGTAACTGTTAACTGAGTGGAAGACATCTCATGTTGTCATTATCAGTAAATATACCAATAGTTATCTTAAGGTGATGAATCTGCTTCTGTTATCTCTACAACACAATAATCTTATCTGTTTATGCTAGTGACCCATGAATTATAAAGCCTGACATGTACGATATCCGTTTCTCTTGGTTTGATGCATCTTTAAAGAGGTTGATACTGGTGAAACCTGAGAAAAATAGCCTTAAAATTTCTAGAAGTCCTTAGCAATCATTATTGCCAACATGTCTACTTGTTAGAGGTCTGTTGTATCAGAATGGAATAAGCAATGTTAGGAAGGTACAGGAGGTAGGGAGTTTGCAGATGTTTTATTAATTTTGGCTAATATCTAATAATGCATTGACTGAGTGATACAGAGACTCTGGGATAACAAAACTGAAGATGATCTATTATTTTTACATGAAACTAAAAGAACTGTTCCTTGCATCTTTTTTTTTCCTTCTTCTTTGAAAATATTTTAGGATTTTATGGCCTTGAGCCAAATGAAATGTCTTCATTCTGGGATGTATTCAAAAGTCAGTGAAAGGAAAGAAATAGTTTTTTTTTTTTTAAAGTTGAAGTTGATAAATTAAAAGTAAAAATTTGTTAATTTTGTTGAACAGTGTTCCCTTTTATCACTTCGTTAATAACTTCTGTTTCTCCTGACCTTGCTCTAAGCACATTGGGGGTTCTTTCTGGGACTTTACATATGCCAGGCACAGTCTGATTTAAGCAGTAATGTGATCACATACTCAGAAAAGGGCCAGAGATGTGTGGAAAACAGGCTTTGGGACTGAAGGAACTGGTGGTGCTGGCCAGTGTAACAATAGCAGTCACCCAGAGTAATCAAAGCCCCGGCTCAAAAGTTTAGAAATAATTCTACTGTATATATTTATACCAGTCTTCACCTTCCTTTTAAAAGTGAATGCACACATTTAATTTGAGTAATAAACTATGCTTGATTTGTTATTATCTGCTGAAGTTGCTGGCACAGTTAGGCTGATCAGGGACAGATTTTATTAAAGTCAGAATGTATGAAGGTCTTGTCAAATAGAAAATTGTTATCTTTTGTTTTTCTATGAGAAAAAATATACAGCCTTTATGGAAAGTGTTACAGAGATTCATCAAAAACTGAAAATAGATGTTCCAGTTGGTGCAGCAATACCGTTTCTGTGTATCTTTACAAAAAGAGTTAAAAGCATCACGTAACAGAGATAGTCGTGTGCATAGCGGTACAGTCCATAATAAATCGTGGAAGATGCCAAATATCCTTCAGTGAGCCAATGGTTAAAGAAAATGTGGTGTGTATAGTGTACACCGAGACACATCCTGTCATAAAGGCAGATAGATTGGCGTCATTTCTAGGTAAATGGATACAACTTGAGACCATTAAGCTTAGTGAAGTGAATCAGACCTGGAAGCTTAAATATTGCATGGTTTTTCTACTGTGAGAAACCCAGAGTATAAATAAGTAATATAGTCAAACGGGTGAGATGTTGAGAGTCGTGGGGGGCAAGAGAGAGACAGGTAGGAGAGCGAGAAGGGGGGAGGGGAAAGAAGGCAAAACTGATGCAGTACCTCAGTGCACAAACTCTTCAAGCTTAACTGTGTATTGCAAATACCTAGTGATTGAAAAAAAAGGGAGAAAATACCGCTCACAACCTACTTCCTGTTAGAGTTAACCTTCAGAACAACTGAGTTTGAGGGTTACTGCCTATAGGTAGGGCAGGAGCAGAGACAACTCAAGAGATACATGTTCAGGTGCAGGTGGTACGGGATGAATGGAGGGAGGAGGAGGATGAGTCCTGCGCCTCCTGACCTTTGGTGCACGTGAGGCAGCAGGCCCAGAGGCGGCGCTGTGCGGCAGTGCCCCTCTGCCCTGTTTTCTCAATGGTATTTTGTGAAAATGAACCTCCAGAGGTGCAAGAAAAAAAAAAAAATGTTTAAGCAGAAAGTCTCTCTAGAAATTGGATTGTTATTTCCTCCTGAAGAAATCAACTGTTTTTTTTTTTTTGTTTTTGTTTTTTGTTTTTTTTTTTTGTCCTTGTGAATATAAGACCTGTCTATTCCTATATGGCCTAACAGCACAGCCAGCTTCAGTATTAATATCAATTGAAGATCGTTTTTGAGCATTGTAGAATGATCAATTTTATTTACAACACAGTACATCTTTGAGGAAAAAGTAATAAAAAGGCAAATGGCGTTCTCGTAATATGACAGAGCCACACCGTGTTGCAACACGAGATGGCCGAGCTCTTTGGACATTTCCTGATGTCTTCTGCCAGTGAAGATTGTTAGGGAACTCTTTATGTTTGGGAACTTTTTTTTCCCCAGAACTCTGCCAAACTTAGAGAACTCCATATAATTTACCAGAAGAAGCCTAACTAAAAAAGAGACATTTTTATTTCAAAGTCTGCTAGCGCCTAAAAAAATGCATGCCAACCAGCCTTGGCATTTACTCTCTTAATGGGAGATGGAACCAGGCAAAGCATCGGTTTTCATAATTATGTGAGGACTTGAAAGAGTTCATAAATTGTGGCTGCAGAGTCTGGCATTAAGGTCCCAGGGAGCTGTGGTGATAACAGAAAACACCAGAAATAAAAACTTCTGAAGCATATCAACAGGGAGCTCTGAAGGTGAGGTGCCACAGGAGGTTAATAGATGCATCATCTAAACACTTCATTTTCCCCTCAGAATACAAGATTAAATAGAAATACATCAGACATATGCCTTTTGGCATAAATAAGCCATTTGCAGAAAGAGAAACATTATGACATGAGAACTAACCAGGAAAAGAGAAACTCCTCCTTCGAGAGGCTAAAGTTTAGTAACATTTCTGAGTTAAAATTACATAGTTCAACTTGTAAAATAAAACTATTAGTATGTTGTTCAGCATACTTACTTGAATTTCACCCAATGTGCACGCACATTTTCAGTGTGTTCTAGTATTTAAGGAGATGACCCGTCCAGCTGACAGGACTGACAGATGTAATGACAGTTTTCCTAATGAGATTCAAGACCAACTCGTTCTGCACAGATGTGTAATGACATTTATCAAACGTGCTGATAGTTTAGAATTAGACACACTTTTCAGAGCGTGCCACCCTGTAGGAAACTGCCTCCCTACCCTCTGCAAGATGACGGCCAGCAAAACCCGTCTCAGTCACCTGCCAGAGACCGAGTCTTGTGATTAATGCCCCAAAGATGACTTCAAGAGCATGCCTGGTGTTCCACATGTTGAAAATTGCATTGAAATGAATCTCACTAAGTCAGTAGCCACTCAGATTCCGTTTCCTTTTTGAAAGAATTGCAAACCATCTGTTTAATAGTTTTTGATGTTCGAGTTCTGCCTGGGCTTCAACACCAGTTTGCTTATATGATGCCTGTTTATAATAATACTAAGGGCCATTCTGAAATGAGTCCCAAAGTATCCCATGCAGGCACGTGTGTGAGACATTCATTTAGTACTTAGTGGCTGCTCAGTATGTGCCAGAAGCTAGAAGAAACAGCGAACAGAGCACATCCCTTGCTTTTGAAAAGTTCTGTGCTGCTGTGAGCTGGTTTCTCCTCTCTCCTGCCTGATTAACACACTTTGATTCTTTAATTTTCCCTCTTAATCTCATGATTAGCCCAACCCTCTGTGCAGTTCACCAAAATGCTGCTGCTTGTTTATTGAACCAATTCCATGAC